>JBBPKF010000193.1:0-15809 GCA_038089175.1 Binderoboletus segoi | reverse complement strand
AAGATCCAGTGGCTCCACTGTTTAGTAGAGTTTTGATGTCAACATTTTTCTTGTTTCCATGCAGAGTAATGAGTGGGCACATAGCTTTGTCTGAGTTACTCATAGTGTACATGGGTAAGAGAGTTATGCTAGAGAGTTGAGTAGTTGACCTTGATTGCTCCCTGTCTAAAAATCTGAGGTGGATGGCCCTTCTGCAGGTTCCTTGGCTTCCTGCTCTGGCATTTCTTCTTCAAAGCATGTGTGTAAAACTTTCAGGATTTCCTTATCATTATTCCCTTTAAGCTTCAGTGCCTTCACATACTCCTCAATAGGGAAGGTTGGCACTTCCTTCAGGGAATGAGGTTGATATGTGGGTGGTTTAGCATCAATAATGCATGCAGTGATGTATGGCTTCCTTTTCTTTCCCTTCCCTTTCTGATGGTTGGCTGCAATGCAACCTGGCTCTTTGCAGATAAATCAGCACCTTTCACAGATTAGTTTGGCATGCTTATTGGGTCAGAGTTCAATGAAGTCAATGTCCATCACATTTGGATCACAATAATTGTGAGCAGTGTGGGGGTGAGTAGGATAGTATCTAGACCTAAGATTTCTAATGTGCATGAGGTGGGAATGCATTTCCATAGCTTTCTTTACCCATTTCTTCATGGTAGCAGGCTTTCTGGCCATTATGATAGGTGCCAAGGTGGCAGTGTCCAATTTGGCAGCAAACTTGTGTTTTCTTTCATTTTCATGAACAATCTTAGCACAATCAATAGGGTTGCATGCTTCTGTTACATATTTTTGGAACCCATCATCTCATTTTCAGCATCATTCTTTTGATGGTGTTGTTTCAGGTGGTTCAACTTAAACCTAGCATTGGACATGATGTTGATGGGATAGAATGTTATATTAAAGTCTGTGACCATTTTATTGAAGGTTTTATTGGCAGCAGTGATGGCTGCATTGTTAACTTCATTGTACCAGTGTTCAGTGAACATACCACTTTGCCCTGTACCCATGTGATTCAGGACGATCAAGAGTTTATTTGTGTCATCAGTGAACAGTGCCATGTTTACATTGAAATAAGCTTTCATAGCTTTCAACCATCTTTGCATGTTCTTGGATTTCCCAGAGAAGGATTCCAGCAGTGCAGACTTTATTTTGGCCATTCTGGGTCTAGGGGATTGTGGCAGTGTGAAGGTGATGGGAGATCCAGGACCTGGTGGTGGTGGTGGTGGTGGTGATGGACTCAGTGTCATATCCATCCTCTAACAGTCATCACAATTCTCCAGCCTCCTCTGGTCCTCTCTGGACCACTCCACCCTTATCTGCTTATCCCTCATCTTCTGCTGCCTGTTACAATTTTATCTCTCTCATGTTGTCACTCCTCGATTCCTGTTAATCATTCTTACTCTTCATCAGATCCTACTCATACTTTGGCTTTCCTTTGTCTTGATCGGACTCAACCCACACTTCTAAGTATCATCTCCTTATTGGTACTTCGTGTCCCCTATCCTCCCATCCAATATAACGGCTTCTTGGTCATTCTGTATTAGTCTGCGCAGTAACAGTTTGTCATTCTCGTTCTATTAACTTCCACTGCATTCTGTGCTGCGTGTTTCATGACTCATCCTTTCTCTTTGGTATATAATTACGAATCATGTACTGTAGTCACTCAGCTTGATCTGCACAATCATCATGCAGTCTTTCTCAATCTCGAGTGGACGGAATCCTTATCTGTCACATTTGCAGAAGTGACTCTAAACCAGAAGAAGGAACCCTAGCTAGTACAGTGACATCTCTATTATCGAGAGTCCAGATCTGACTTTGGCGTACTAGCTCAAGACTGTGTCGCATCCTGCGTAACAAAAGATCAAGCTCCTCCCCAAGCAACAGCCATTGTGCTGTAATTGCCCAACATTTCCAACCCCCACAGAATATCAGGTAGATTAACCCTTCCTTGGGCTAACCCTTATGAAGACCCTAGAACTCTTCATTGAAGAAGCCCTGATAACCAACCGATAGTTCAGACACCCTCTGAGCCTGAAGAGATCGAGGTAGATACCCTCGAAACCGCTCAACCCTCACCCATTGCCACAGACCAACCCTTGGAATCGCTAGCTGTTGCACTAGCAGGAATACCCATTGCCCCACCAGCATTACACCAGAGAATTGCCCTAAGACCCCCTGTCCAACCGCCATCACTGCCACCAAGTCGCCCTCATAGTCCAATCGTCACCCCACCACCTGCCATGGCTGAAAGAAAAGCTGGATATCCTGAAGAATTCTCAGCTGAACCTAAGGATACCAATCGATGGATCAAACAAATGACCTCCTGGTTCGAGATGAACTCTCCCCTCTATGATGATAACAAAGCCAGAATCGCTGTAGCATGCAGCCGCCTTACCAAGAAAAACAGAAAAACCTTTGTAGAAAAATGGCTGGATATCTCCGCTGACCCCAATGTGACACCTGGGGAGAAAACGTATAAGAAATTTGTAACCAACTTCGTCGAAACCTTCTACCCTTACGATATGGAATCAGCTGCTCAAGTAAAACTCAACACTCTCTCCCAGAATGACTTCGCCAATAAAAAGACTGGAGAAGACGGTTTCCAAAGCTTCTTAGTGGAATTCCAGAACCTCACAGCTCGAGCAAAGATAGTCGACGACCAATCCCTTATCCACTACTTCTCCTGAGGATTGAACGAAGCAATCGTCCAACCAATTTGCATGATGTCTCCGATGCCAACCACCATCAAAGAATGGATGGATAAAGCCATCATTTTCCATACCCAGAATGCCTGAGCTAGAGCCCTTTGAAGGGAAAGACAAATTTTCACCCCAACCATCTCTCATCGAGTCATTAGGGATCCAAATGCTATGGATATTGACTTCGTCCACCTCCGACCTGAAGAAAGAACCACCTTACTTCGGGAAAAGAAGTGTTTTGTATGCAAGAAAAGTGGATGTTGGTCGTCCAACCACTCCAAAAAGAAACTCCCCCAATCCACCTACCAACCCACTCAAATAAGAACCTCCACTGCGGAACCCTCCTCCAGCCGAACTCCAGGAAATTCCCTAGTTACCTATATTCAACACCTTCGCAATGAGAAAGGAATCTCCCATGATCAAATAATGCAAGTCCTTCAGACGTGCTTGAACAATGAAGGAAAGGAGACCGACGAAAAGGATTTTCCAAAAGGAGAGTAGGAAAGTCAATGCCTCCTCTCCATCACGTAGCATCTGTATTTGTATCTAGGACTGAAGGACAATCCATGCACATCCCTGTCACCCTTCAGAACGAACGGAACCAAAAAGTTAACACATCTGCCCTCGTCGATAGTGGAGCAACCGGTTGCTTCATCTCTTGGAAATTCGCCCGACAACACCATATTCCTTTTTCTAAATTATCCCAACCAATCCTCACTAGGAATGTGGACAGAACGGACAATGCAGGGGGAACAATTCACTACTACTCCACCAGGAAAATCACCATTCCAGGAACTATCCCGGTTACGACCACCCATCGATTCCTTATAGCCAATCTAGGAAAAGAGGATATTATCCTAGGACACCCATGGTTGAAGAAAGTGAACCCCATCATTAATTGGCAAACAGGGGAATATTACTTGAATGAACGACGTTCTGACCAAACAACCTTAGAAAAATGTGAACACCTCGACCAATATCTCGCCAAAACCACCATCTCCACCTCGATCGCTCTCCAAACACCCACCGTCGAAATAACTCTCCCAGAACAATACAAGGACTTTGCCAACATGTTTAAGGAACCCCAAAATGGGGAACTACCACCCTCTCAGGGACAGTTTGACTTCTCCATTCAAACCAAAGATTCATTCACTCCAAAAGTGGCAAAAATCTACCCCCTTAACCCGTCTGAACTTTCTGCATGTAAGAACTTCGTCCACGAAAACCTAGAAAAAGGAAAGATAGTCCCATCTTCATCCCCTCAAGCTGCCCCATTCTTCTTTGTAGCTAAGAAAGATGGGACTCTTCGCCCCTGCCAAGACTATCGATACCTCAATGAACATATGGTCAAAAATGCATACCCATTACTGCTCATCTCAGATCTTATCGATCGATTTAAGGATGCCACTATCTTCACCAAGTTTGATATTTGTTAGGGATACAATAACGTTCTCATTCAAAAGGAGGACCAATGGAAAGCGGCATTCATTACTCCTGAAGGACTCTTCGAGCCTCAAGTCATGTTCTTTGGATTCTCGAACGCCCCTCCTCACTTCCAAGCAATGATGAACCACCTCTTTCGGGACATGATAGCCGAAGGATGGCTAAGCATCTACATGGATGACTTGGCTATTGCCTCTTCTCATCTCCCCACACATCAGGATCGAACTCGCCGAGTCCTAGAACGGTTTCGCAAAGAGAAACTCTACCTCAAATTATCCAAGTGCACTTTTGAAAGCGACCATATGGAATACTTGGGTATGATTATATGGGCAGGGACAGTCCACCTGGACCCAGTCAAAGTCAAAGCCATACAAGACTGGAAACCTCCCACTTCGGTAAAAGGAGTCCAGTCATTTTTAGGGTTCTGCAACTTCTACAGGAAATTCGTACCAAACTATGCAAACCTGGCCAGACCACTAATTGACCTCACTAAGGCAGCCATCAATTGGCACTGGGACGATGAACAGGAGAAAGCCTTCTGTGCCCTTCAATCAATTATGACCTCCAAACCCATCCTCCACATGCCCAATGTGAATAAGCCATTTTCTATCATGACCGACGCATCCCTTGTGGCATCTGGAGGAGTACTCCTTCAAGCAGATGATAACGGAGACTTACACCCCTGCGCCTACCACTCCCAATCTTTCCTAGACGCAGAACGCAACTACAACATCTATGATCGAGAACTCCTAGCTGTGATTCACGCTTTAGATGCTTGGAAACATTACCTTCGGGGAACTGGACATCCGGTAACCGTTTTGACAGATCATAAAAACCTAACATACTTCCGTCAACCCCAACACCTTAATCGACGACAAGCCAGATGGCTCATGTTCTTACAAGACTTTGATCTACAATTCATTGCTGTTCCGGCTGCAAAAGTAGCCCCTGCCGACGCATTATCCCATTACCCCTATCCAGCAACCATTAGCGACAATGAAGATGCTACCCTTCTCCTGGAAACTCTCTTTATCCAAACCCTTGATTGTGCTATTGCCACCAAACTTGCTCAGTCCACTTCCGCCGACCCTTTTGTCACAAAAGTGCTTGACACCCTATCCGATGGATCCTCCCTTCTCCCATGCGCTTCCCCCACCGACTGGAAATATGATGACAGTACACTCTATTATTGCAACAAAATCTATGTCCCTAGCACACTCCGAAAAGATCTTGTTGCCCACCACCATGCATCACCAGCGTTTGGCCGTGGCAGAATCTTCCGAACCCAATCTTCTGTCATGAAAGACTACTGGTGGCCTGGACTATCTACCTTTGTTCGCAAATATGTTCAGGGTTGCCCTGTCTGTCAGGCCAACAAGGTCAACACTCATCCCACCGTTCCCCCACTTTCCCCTATCTCATCTTCGTGCTCTTGCCCCTTCCAGCAAGTTTCTGTGGATCTCATCATGGACCTTCCCCTTTCGGGGGGCTATGACTCTGTCATGGTCATGGTAGACCATGGACTCTCAAAGGGGGTAATCTTCCTTCCTTGTTCCAAATCCATCGATGCCGAGCAGGTCGCTGCCCTGTTTTTCAAGCATGTTTTCCCTAGATTTGGATTACATGACTGCATCATCTCTGACAGAGGACCACAATTCGCCTCTGCCTTCTCCAAAGAACTCGCTTGACTCCTCGACTATGATATTGCCTTATCCACAGCCTACCACCCACAAACTGATGGACAAACCGAACGAACAAATCAAGAACTCGAAACTTACCTTCGTTTCTACTGTCAACAAAACCCACACTCCTGGACCGACTTCCTCCCTATCGCCGAATACTGCCACAACTCGGCAGTCCACTCATCAACCAAACAAACCCCGTTTTACTTAATGTTGGGATATGAACCCAGGGCTTACCCACCCATCGGTAAAATATTCCTCCCCGCTTTAGAAAAACGTCTCTCCCTCCTTGACTTCGCCAGAGAAGAAGTCAATGCCGCACATCAGAAAATGTGCCTGACAATGAAAGATCGGATCAACTCTTGGTTCAAACCATGGAAACAAGGGAACAAAGTATGGCTGGAAGCAAAAAACCTACGCTTTCCAGAGTCCCACCCTAAACTTTCCGCTCGAAGACATGGACCCTTCCTTATCAAAAAGGTCATCTCCCCTCTTGCATACGAACTGAAACTACCTCCAACATGGAAGATCCACCCCGTGTTCCATGCCTCACTTCTCTCCTCCTTTAACCAAACTAACGAATTCAGTACCCCATTTCCGGAACCACCCCCAGTGGAAATAGATGGCGATTCCGAATATGAAGTTGAGGCCATCTTAGGACACAGAGGCTCTAAACACCACCATCAGTTCTTAATCCGATGGAAAGGATATTTATCAGCAGAAGACACTTGGGAACCCAAGTACAACTTGGACCACTCTTCCGCCACCCTCCTTAATTACAAAGCCAACCATCCCTCCATCTTCCCACCACCACCATGACTCTTAAAGGGAACGAACATCACATCGTCCTTGGAATCCTTTTTCTCACCATTCTCATCTTAACTGTCACAGTAATCATCATCAAAACCCTTCCTCAAACATGACCTCTCCCAATCCATCTTCTCGTCCCTCATCTTCTATGGCTGTCTCTTCGCAAACGTCTGAAAACCTTTCGCATACATTCAACATTACGAACATGAACCTTCCACTTCGAGTTAATCACCTCCCTCCTTTAGAACGTCACCTCATGATTGGAGCCTTTCTGCAGCACGCCCCCCTTATTCTTCTGATTAAAAACAACAATACTTACTGCTCCTCATGCATCCTACCTAGATTAGTTCGCATTTACCTTACGTACTGTTCTCTATGTCTTGCTTTCGACTTCACCCCAAATGACATCAACTTCCCTGCTGCTGAAGCCCTCCCCTCTGCCCTCAATCGTCTTCGTAACCAAACTCTAGACACTCTTTACAATGAAGGCTTAGGAACAATCATCGATTCCCTAGACCCTACCCCAGCTCGCCCTTATCTTCTCCCCATCCTCCTCTCGCTCTCCCCAGAAGACATCACTGACTACTTCTTGGAAGACGCAGTGGCATCCCTTAGACACCCCCTTATCCCTACTCCCACCACGTATTCATTGGCAGAACGCATCTCCGAAACTGCCCTCTCTGCTATCTCCCACGTCCACTTCAATTGGCAGGGAAGACATCGAAACAGGACAAACACTCTTTTAACCTCAGATGAGCAACGTTTAGAGTCTTCAACAGTCCTGCCAGATACCTGGGGAAACGCTTTACAAAGCCCAGCAGGTTCTCGCTCAGTGTCCCCTCTTTCCACTTGCCTCCAGTCGACTTGCATCATATGTACCTCCGACAGTCACATCACCACATCATGCCCTTCCTACGTATGTCCTTACTGTCGTCAATGCAGTCCCGGCCACCTGGAACCAGACTGCCCATTTCGACGATGCGGACATTGTCGGAGACGAGGCCACATCATCGACAACTGTCCCTTTCGACAGGGAGAACCCACCAACCTGGAGAGTGGAGATGACAAACCAGCATCTTCGGAACATGAGGAGGGAGTTTGAGCATCAGGTATGGTCCCTTGCAGCTAAAGAGGGGGTAATGTTACAATTTTATCTCTCTCATGTTGTCGCTCCTCGATTCCTGTTAATCATTCTTACTCTTCATCAGATCCTACTCATACTTTGGCTTTCCTTTGTCTTGATCGGACTCAACCCATGCTTCTAAGTATCATCTCCTTATTGGTACTTCGTGTCCCCTATCCTCCCATCCGATATAACGGCTTCTTGGTCATTCTGTATTAGTCTGTGCAGTAACGGTTTGTCATTCTCATTCTATTAACTTCCACTGCATTCTGTGCTGCGCGTTTCATGACTCATCCTTTCTCTTTGGTATATAATTACGAATCATGTACTGTAGTCACTCAGCTTGATCTGCACAATCATCATGCAGTCTTTCTCAATCTCGAGTGGATGGAATCCTTATCTGTCACATTCGCAGAAGTGACTCTAAACCAGAAGAAGGAACCCTAGCTAGTACAGTGACATCTCTATTATCAAGAGTCCAGATCCGACTTTGGCATACTAGCTCAAGACTGTGTCGCATCCTGCATAACACTGCCTGGAGTTATACTTGGAGTTCACATCATTACTCAGAATGAATTCCATCTATACCTGTTAGTCTTGATTATCATTCTTTGCACATGTCATTCCTCCTGTCCATCTATCATTTCTCCTGTCCATCCTGCACCTTATCTACCTCCATTCTGATTATTGATACTCACTTCACCATGAAACCATTTCACCTGTCTATTATCTGTCTTATGTCCAAACCTGTTTAACATTCCATTCCTTACTCTGAATGTACTTAAGGACTTTCACACACCATGTATTCTACTTAGTACAAATATCAACTAAGTCTCCCCTCCAACTCCTGCCTGACTTCTTCCTCCACCTCCTCCAGACCTCCAAAATCTGAGGACACAGATCTGTGCAAGGGCATGACACATAAGTCCTGTACCAATGTTCTCACTACTGAGTTCCCTTTCCTTTCCATATCTTTGATTGAACCTTTAGTCCACCTCTGTCCACTCACTATTCTGCCCCTCAGACATTCTGAACCTCTGTTGAACTTGAGTCCAGAGGATCTGGACTTCACAGTATATTCATACTCACTCTTGTACAGATTTTCAATGACTACCCATACTATCCATAACACTTGCAAACAAGCCTTAAGGACTGCCTTTGGCAGTTCCTGAACTATCCCTGGTGAGTTTATCAGCCTGTCAGTCAGATATGGTGACTCTGCATTCACACTGTAACCCAATCTCAGGTTAACTTCTCCACTAATGTCACTTCCACATAAGTTGGAGTCTCTGGATGGATCCTGCTTTCAGGAACTACTGGATGATGAAGATGAACAAGGACCTGGTAGGTCTGGTGGCCTGCCATCAGACCTGGGAGATGGTGACAGGAATGGCTCAGCTTCAAAATCTGATTCTAAACCTTCCAAATCCAGAGATCCTGAAGATCCCTTCAGACCTTTAAATGACATTCCACTTGCCTTTGAACCTTTTGCCCAGCTTGCTGGCACAATTAAGGATATGACTAGGCAGGCACTCCATTGTTGTAAAAACTCTGACAACACCAAAATGAAGGTCTGAGAACCTGATGCCTTTGACAGGTTTGATTCCAAGAAACTTCATCCATTTATAGTTTAATGTGAACTAATGTTCCAAGCAAACCCAAAGTCCTACAAATGAAACTGGGCAAAGGTAACATTTGCTCAATCTTATCCTAAGGGCATTGCTCTAGAATACTTCAAACTGGATCTCCTTGGAAATGAACCTCTGGAGAATTGTCCATTATGGATGGATGATTGGAAACTCTTCTTATTTCAACTACAGTCCAATTTTGAACCTCATGACCCAGTTGCTGATGCAGAAGCTCAACCTGAGCAACTGCAGATGTGAGACTCACAGCACATTTCCAGATACATTGTAGAATGGAACTGCCTTGTGTCCCAAGTTTGTGAATGGGGCCCCAGCATGCTCTGCTGGAGTTTCTATAACAGACTTCTGGATCACATCAAAGATGAAATCTCATACCTCAGTAAACCCAACAATATTCTTGATCTCTAAGTGCTTGCCCAACAAATCAATCATCAGTATTGAGAGTGCAAGGAAGAGATTGTGTGTGCAAATAAGAGTTCTGGACTCAACTCTGGATCTCAGAACAATAACAACTCAAAGACTTCCAATGCCTTCCCCTCTGCCAAACCCATGAACAATAAGTCCAAAGGTTTCACCTCTTCCACTAACAATTCCAGCTCTTCCAGAAATTCTAATGGTAAAAAGAATAATGGGTCCAATTCCAATCCTTCTATCTCCTCTAGACTTGGCAAAGATGGTAAACTCCTTCCAGAGGAATGTCAGTGCCAGTTAAGGAATCACCCCTGTCTTTTCTGTGGACTTCCAGGCCACTCTGCTAAGAAGTGTCCAAAGTCAACCTCTAGAGCTGTGCAGGCTCATGCTGCCACCAGTACCCTGGTTGCTCTGGCCTCTGGCTCCACCTCTTCCAAGGCAAAAAAGTAGAGAGCAACTCCTATGGCTCTACAAGGGCTGGGAGTTGCATTGATCCTGACTGTGTTCTAATGAAGTTCCATCTTAACACATCCACTCTCTCTGATCCTAATTCTCTTTGTTCTCTTGTTTCTGTTTCTCAGTTCCCTCTACATTGTGTTTCTGCCCTAATCAATTCTGGTTCTACTCACTCCTTCATAGGCTCCTTTTTTGTTAAAAAAACATAAAATTTCTATGTACTCTGTTTCTTTGATATCACTCCATCTCTTTGACAGCTCCTCTTCCTCCCATATCACCTCCACAGTCATGTTCTCCATGGCTTTTTTCTCCAGCAAAACCACCTCTGAGACATTTTTTGTCACCTCCTTGAATTCCTTCTGTTTGTTGATTCTGGGACATAGCTGGCTTGCCCTTCACAATCTGTCGATTGACTGGGCCATGAGCAGTGTCACATTCTGGACTCCTACAGAGGGTTTGCTAAGCCTGATGTCACCTCCTCCACCTTCAGTTCCTCTTTTGGCTCCAGAGTCTTTACAGATTTTGCCAAAAGCTCCTGGACTTACTTGTCCTCCTGTCTCCTTTGTCAATGCTGTAGTGTTCATACATGCTTGCAAGATGGAGGGCTCAGTCCAATTTGCTATCCACCTTCAAACCCCCAGTGAGGCTAAGGCCTGTTCTGTGTTCACTTTCAATGTTCTGGCTGAATCTGTGGACCTCTCCAGAGTTCCCCCAGAATACCATGACTTTGCTGACATTTTCAGCAAATGACATGTGAATACCCTCATCCCCCATTGCCCCTTTGATCTCAAAATTGAACTGGAGAATGGAGCTGCTCCTCCAGTTGGATGGCTTTACTCCCTTTCTTTGATAGAATAGCAATTGCTCTGTGATTTCATTGACAAGCACTTCAACATTGGGTTCATCTGTCCTTTCAATTCTCTCCATGCAGCTCCAGTATTCTTTATCTGAAAGAAGAATGGCTCCCTCCACCTCTGTGTAGACTTCCATGGTCTCAATAAGCTCATCAAAAAAGACTGTTATCCACTTCCACAGACCATGGACCTTCTTGATGCTCCTAGCAGAGCTAAAATCTATACCAAGCTTGACCTCCAGCATGCCTACCATTTGGTCCACATCATCAAGGGTAATGAGTGGAAAACCACTTTCCAAACTTGTTACAGATCATTTGAATGGTTGGTTATGCTGTTTGAACTTACCAATGCTCCAGCTGCCTTCCAGCATTTCATTAACAGCATCTTCACAGACATGGTAGATGTCTGCATGGTGATCTACCTCAATGACATTCTCATCTATTCCAATGATCTTGCTTCTCACCAGAAGCATGTTTGAGAAGTACTTCACTGACTCTGTGCTAACAGCCTCTATCTGAGGCCAGACAAGTGTGAGTGGCACTTGGAATGCATTGAGTACCTTGGATATATCCTCTCTCCCTCTGGTCTTTCCATGGCTGAGGACAAAATCCAAGCTATCCTCAATTGGCTGGAGCAGGAAGGTCAAAGATATTCAAGCCTTCCTCAGTTTTGCTAACTTTTATTGTCATTTCATCCAGAATTACACTGACATTGTCATTTTGTTAACCTGCCTTACCTGCAAAGATACCCCTTGGAATTTCTCTGAGGATTGCCATTTGGCATTCCATTCTCTTAAGAAGGCTTTCACCTCCACTCTGGTCCTAGTCCATTGGACTCTGGATGTTTCTATTACTGTTGAGACTAATGCTTCTGACTATGCCATTGCAGGAATTCTCATCATCACACTTCTGAATGGGGAACTCCATACTGTGGCCTTTTTCTCCTGTTCTCTCCAGGATACAGAGTTAAACTATGATACACACAATAAGGAGCTCCTAGCCATTTTCAAGGCTTTTGTCTCCTGGAGGCATTACATCAAGGGCTCTGGTACTCCAATCACTGTTTACACTGACCATAAGAACCTCAAATACTTCACAGGTACCAAACTTCTCACCTGCTGCCAGGCCTGGTGGTCAGAGTTCCTCTGCCAGTTTAACCTTGCTGTGCAGTATTGTCCAGGCAAACTTGGTGCTAAGCTCAATGCCCTCACCAGACAATGGAATGTCTACCCAAAAGAAGGGGACAAGGACTACACTTGACTGAACCCAAACAATTATAGACCCATCTTCATCAAGGACCAACTTGCTTCATCCCTCCAAGTGACTTATCTAGATGCCCTGATCCTCCATGCTTCCTTCCTAGTCAATGTGGACCAACTCCATTCTGACATCTGTTCCACTCTTCCCTCTGATCCCATCTCTTCTTCACTCCTTTTGGCTAACTCCATTGATGATCTCCACTGGACCACATCCCCTGAAGGTTTCCTCCATGACAACTGTATCTATATTCTGGAAGCCAACAATCTCCAGCTCTGGATACTCCACACCTTCCATGATTACCCTACTGCTGGACATTTCAGACAAAACCATACTCTAGCACTGATCTGCTGGGAATACACCTGGCCATGCATCCAGACTTTCATGAAAGACTATGTTAGCTCCTGCACCACCTGTGTGCATGCCAAGGTCCCCAGGCATCATCTATATGGACTTCTGAAGCAACTTCCAGTTTTGAAAAAGCTGTGGAACTCCATCTTCATGGGTTTTGTCAAGCAACTCCTGCCTTTGAATGGCTTCACAGCTATCCTTGTGGTAGTCAATAGGTTGTCCAAACAGTCCATTTTCATTCCAACTCATGATACCATTACCTTCACTGACCTTGCCAAGTTATTTCTCCTCCACATGTTTTCCAAACATGGAGTTTCCTCCCACATCACCTTCAATCAGGGCTCTGAGTTTGTATCCCATTTTGTTACAATTTTCTCTCATCTGTATCATTTCTGCTCTTCTCCTTTATGCCCTGCAGTTCTCTATGGATTTTTCTTTCTCTCATGTAGTAATAGGACTTGATGCTCTCATCATCTTAGCCATTGTGCTATGTCTCTTTCTTTGTCTTTATCTGCTTTATCACAGACACTATCCTTCTAACTAGGCTCTCCCATGCTTAGTCATTATCTGATCTCTTCATTGTTCCATCTCCTTCTGTTACCTTTGATATGGTGCCATCCACAGTTATTCTTTGACATTCTTTCATGTTCTATGGACCAGCCCTTAACCAGCCACTCTCTGTACTTAAGCCACTACCATACATTCTGTTCTGTATCTAGTTCTATGCAATCTATCCTTGACTTGTGGAGCTAGCATCTTCTTAGGCCTCACCACCCTAAGTTAGCTATCTGGCCTAGTGGAGAGCACCATCTTGCTTGCTGTGTCCTTGTTGCATTGCCAAGCTGTGACACCACCTCTCAACTGTTGGAAGCTATCTGGTTGCCTCAACCTAGCTCAGTGGTCACTCAATGTATCAGCATCAATGTTGTATCACCTTGAACAGTGAGACCATCACTCCTCAGGTGCTAGTTCACAAGTGCCACATAACAAAAGAACTAGATCTCTTGCTCTCAGGTGTTATCCTGCTGAGCACATCTTTTCATCATTGCTAATCAACCTCATCATTGCATCCCTGGACCAGGATTTTTTCCCAACCCCTGGGCTCCTCCTTCTCATTGCACCATCTACCAACTGAAACTCTCAAGACCATACCCTCCCCCTCCCATTTCAGCAACCCCTGAAAGTGTTCCAGGAACTACTTGGTTATCTCCAGGCCTGTCATTGCCTCTTTCATTAGATGCTATCCACTGTGCTGTCAGTGAAACAGTCAGATGATTGTATTCTGCTAGGTCTTCTATGCCTACTCCTCCTTCATCCTGATCTTTTTCCCCTTCTTCTCCTCCTTCACCAGGACCAGGATCCCCCATCACCATAACTCACCCCCAATCTCCTTCAATTATGGCAGAGATCAAAGCCATACTTCCAGAAGCATTCTCAGGAAAGTCAGAGGATGCCCAGAGATGGATAAAGGCCATGAAGGCCTATTTTACAGTTAATGCTGTGCTGTTTGCACAGGACTCAAACAAACTTTGTACTATGCTGAACTGGATGGGCAGTGGAAGGAGCAGCATGTTTGCTGAACACTGGTATGACAAGATCATGAATGCCAGAGTGGCTGCTGCTGACAAAATCTTTGACAAGATGGTCACTAATTTCAATGTGATGTCCTATCCTATGGATCAGGTGTCCAACATGTGCTATCACCTGGACCACCTTTACCAACACTGTTAGAAAAATGATATTGAAGAATGGAATGATGGGTTCCAAGAGTATGTCACAGAGACCTGAAACCTAATCAACAGGGCCAAAATCATTGATGAAAACAAGAAGAAGCACAAGTTCACCACTGGACTGGACCCAGCTATATCCAGCCAGATCATCTTAGTCAGAGAACTGGCTACCCTTAAGGATTGGGTAAAGAAAGCAACCAGGATGTACTCCCACTTAATCCATGTCAGAAACCTTCATGTGGGATACTTCCTGTCATCTTTCTCACTCTTTTTCCACAGAAACCACAATTTCAATGTAATGGACATATATTTTATTAGATTGTGCCCAGACAAACACACTAGGTTTGTGTAAGAAAAGAAATGCTTTATCTGTAAGAAACCAGGATGCTTCACATTCAATCATCAGAAAGAAAAGAGAAAAGAAAGGAAGCCATATGTTGCCACTTGTTCCCTTGAAACTAAACTGCCAGCCTATCAGCCAAGAACACCAAAGGAGGTTCTGAGATCTCCTATCAAAAATTATGTAAAAACCCTTTGCCTCAAAGGAAGTTCAGACAAAGAAATCTTGAAAGTACTTCATACCTGTTTCAAAGATGAAATGCCAACTCAGGAAGTCAAGAAACCCACAGAACAGCTGCCCACCTCAGATTTTTAAAAAGGAAGCAGCCTAAGTCAATGGACTCACTCCCTACTGTAATCATATCTCCCATGTACACTACAAGCAATGCCAACAAAGCCATGAAACTTCTCATTATGCTTCATGGAAATGGAAGAAAAGTTGACATGAAAGCCCTTCTGGATAGCAGGGTTACTGGATCATTTATATCTTGGAACTTTGTCAAAAAACACTGCCTTGGGTTCAAACAGCTCAAACAGAATATCACCATGTGGAATGCCAACAGAACTGAAAACTGAACTGAAAACATTAAGTTTGCCACTTGTCTCTTGCTAACTATCTGAGGGACCCAACCCTACACCTATGTCTAGAACTTCTATGTTATGAACCTTGGAAAGTAAACCATCATCCTAGGACACCCCTGGTTGAAGAAGCATAACCCAGTAATCAACTGGAGAACCAGGAACCTCTTGATGAAAGAAACACCAAAAGTTGACCTGGAGGAGAGCAAGCACCTCTTTATAATGGTCAACAAACTTACAGTATTGACTGAGATTGTGTCATATCCTGGATCCACCGCTTCAACTCTGACCCTCTGGATCTTCTCCAATCCAACTCCAGACCATTTCCTCCAAACTCCAGACCATTTCCCTCCATATATAGTCCTCTGAACTCTGGACACTTCCAGGATGACTCATCTCCATTCCAATGACATTACATTCCATACCTGTGTCCTCCATT
>JBBPKF010000192.1:0-15824 GCA_038089175.1 Binderoboletus segoi | reverse complement strand
CTGGGATGGAGGAATCTGTGCTGGATGCCCCGCATGACTCTATAGTATTACATTGGAATTTCGAAACACCATTTACCCACGGCGTGTAGAAGTTAGCATGTGCTTGGGACAAGCCCTTGAACCGATCTCGTCACCCTCATTTGCTATACCATAGCCTGCTGTCCGCGCCTGCGTAACATGTCTCGAATAGCCCTTCAAAGTATTCCCGCGATCACTTTCTACAAGGATTCCCTCACGGTCGCCAGGAGAACCACCCCGATCGCTCAGTTGGTATGCCTTGGGAAACCTTGCGCTACGTACCAGCCTGAGGTTGTGCGTTGTAGAAATATCGGTGGCTCAGGCGTCCATGTCGACTGGAAGGCAAGTAGCAGGACCAAGCAGCTCTTGCATTCGACCTGAGGTGCCATAATGTCCTTGACAGTGTGAAGCAGATCTACCCTCCTCTCTCCGCTTTGGCAGGGTAGAGGTCTCGTGCGAGGGTTGGAGTGGTCCAGGGGATCCGTATGTGATGAAAGGTGGGCCGATCTGCTCCTCAAGTTTATCCTGTGACGTTTACCCTGGCTGGCGCGACGACAGGGTCATGCTCCCTCGAGTACCGTCTCGTACAACTTCCTCATTCGCTCAGCGACGGTAATTTGGAGTGGCCATCGTTCGGCATAGCGGACTTCTTCAACAGTACGTCCCAACGCGTACCTATCTCTCAAGCGTTCGACTCACCGGAACGACTCCAGGCTTGGACATGTCCGGCGTCCTCTTCATGCTCGTCTGGTTCGTCGTCCTGGCCGTCATATCGTACAATCTCGTCTATTCCTGCTTGCGTCGGAGCTATCCCCCCACGGGAAACACACAACGAGTCCCTCCCCCCACCTACCCCGGCCCTGACAACGATGCGCGGTTCGGGTCTGGCTCCTTTCCTGGCGATTTCCGGGGTCCCCCTCCGCCTTATACGAAGGATCCATCTTCCGCCGACGGTTGGCGGCCTGGATTCTGGACGGGCACTGCGCTCGGTGCGCTCGGAGGTAGTTTGCTCAACCGAAGCCAGTCGGTCCCCCGCGCGTACGATTGGGAACGCTCGGAGTCGCGTTTCAGGACCGCGCGGCGCCGAGCGAGCTTTTATGGCGACGGAAACAGAGGGGAAGGACCCTCCAACATGGGGCCTCTCAGAACGAGCACTGGTTATGGAGGTTCTAGTTCTCGGTGAGGAGCAGGACCGGGTGGACGTAAAACTATGCATCTACGTTGTACCTCGACGCCGTGGTGTGGACTTGTTGCGGTTGCATGTACATACGCTCTCAAGACAGTCTTGCTCTTTCTTGTACCGCTCGCGTCGAAACACTGTGGGATCCAATAGAACAATGGTCGGCTGACGAACATGGTAGATTTATACTGTACAGATAGCATATTAGTGAATATGCATATGCATACTACCCTCCCTTTGTCACCACACATGTCACCCTCATCAAGTCTCTCGTCATTCACGCATACCCAGGGGTACCAGCCTCTGTTCGTGACCCAGTGATACTTGAGTCATATCTCGTCGCACCGTACGAAGTGCTTGCGGCACCACCCCGCAAGTCTTTGCTCACCCTCGAGCGACCCCTACGCTCTTCGGCTTTGTACCCGGCTCCTGCACTAGTTTTCGTCTTCTTCCGAGTGTTCTTGAGGGTGGACAAGCTTACGTCCGGTCGGACGAACATGGTGAGTGCAATACCGACGATGACGAGGGCCCCAGCCAACGCGAAGATCGCCTTAGGGAACGAAGCGACGGTCGTGCCGTAAATCACCCCAAAGATGATAGGCTGATGGAAAAGAAAGATCAGAGACCGGGCCCTCTGAGTGGGGGTAGAGACATACCCCGAGGACAGTCTGAGCGATCGCTTGCAGGACGGCAATGGCGCCGAACAACTTGCCCGACTCGGGTGGTGCGTCGAGCTCTGCAGGAACTCTGTCGTGACCGCCTTGTGATCGCGCGATTTCCTCCTCCGCCAACTTGCGACCTTGCAGAGTGGACAGGGCCAGACTTTGAGCGGCAGGCATGACTCCGGCACTGGCACACGCTAACGAAGTCGCCCCGACGAACATGAATTGCGACCACCGTGCGGACGTGGCATCATCGGAGGGAAGCGGACAAAGGACGACCAGTGCATGAGAACAAAAGTCGACGAACATCGAGCACCGTACGACGAGGAGGTCGAAGCGGATTTCAGACAGGAGGTGACTTTTCGTCGCTTTGGGTTTTCCCTTTGGGCCATTCGTGCTGGGCTGCACCGAGACTGTCGACGACACCGCTGCTCGAACAGGTTTGAACGTGACCAGAAGGACTAACCTCTCTGTCAGTACTGATTACAAAATGTAAGTGGAGTCACCCAGCGACTCACATGGTAAGAAGACAAGAAGATGGAAGGCGCGGACAGCACCCGTGAATGAGATGTAGTAACTCAACTGTTCCGCGGCCCAATCGTAGATATGTC
This sequence comes from Binderoboletus segoi, assembly GCA_038089175.1. NCBI lineage: Eukaryota > Fungi > Basidiomycota > Agaricomycetes > Boletales > Boletaceae > Binderoboletus > Binderoboletus segoi. The sequence goes on along the minus strand of JBBPKF010000192.1, from coordinate 13,353 downwards.
CAGCGTAAAGATACTTGATTTGGAAAATCCCCGAAGAAAGGACATGGAAGAAGAGGGATAACGCGAGGAATGTCAAGCTCCAGTCCTTGCGGGTAAGTACCTGGCCAGGCATTCGGGTTGAGCGGGCCATTGGAACATCGGTTGGCAAGAACTCAGCAAGGGGCGACAAGAGACTCTTGGTGATACGGATGACGACCCAAGTACTGCTATCTTTCTCAGCTGCTAGAATCGCTGAGGTATCACGAGATAAAGAAATTAAATGGCTCACTGCTAGTTCCAATTTCATCGCCTTCTATCGCACGATTCTTACCTTTCCTGTTCATCGCCCGACGGGACGCAGGAAGGGACTCCGGAAATATGAAAAGAACGAGGAGAAGATTGACGAAGGTACCACAAATGGCGACCCAAAAGACCGAATTCACACTCTGTAACGGGTGATCCGCTGGACCGCAGAATGAGGTAAATGTGATGATGGAGTAACAGACAACGTACGTTCTCCGACTGTCAGAAAAGGTATTGGGTTTCTGATTAGCCAAGCACCTATTATTGGCCCGAGGGCCAAGCCGAACGCCAGCACGCCAGTGAAACGCGCAAATATAGTCGCACGAGAACCAGGTGATGTGCAATCAGCAATGTAGGCCGTGGTAGCACCAGTTAGTGCTGACCATCCTCCTAACAAGCCCTCGATAGTTGGTGCTATTATGAGAAGCTTATGGGAATGCGTAGCGAGTAGGTTATAGGGCGTAGAAACCAGGATGAAGATCAAATCCCTACACAACATCGATCAAGCATGACAGTTTCGCCGAGACCTCTGAGGAAATAGTGCGCACGTACGTTAGGAACAAGCCGAGCATGGATATTGCAAGGACACGAGTACGACCATAACGTTCCCCAAAGTGACTCCACCAACCCGTGGTGAGCGCTGAAAGTGCGCCCATGGTTGTCGTCATGATAGTCTGAAGTCTAGCAGCGCCAGCCTGCACAGCAGTATCTGAAATGCACCTCTTTCCAGGGATAACTCGAGGATCATCGCCTTCACTGACGCCATCGCCTTCAGACTCTTCCAAAGCTTGTGCGGCTGACGGAGCAGAGAGTAAATACGAAGTGAAACTTGAGGTAGCGTCGACTGTCGTGTGGGTGCCTCGCACGTCAGGGATGGAAGTGTAGTTGCAGTCCGTGTGAAGCTGTCTGCACGAGAGCTCAGTGAACACCTCGACGCGAGGCGCGAGCGTCATCCCACGCTAGAGAATACAAGTGAAATTGAGACGCGGTGTTTAGCATGAAGCATCCGATTTACTGTGATGGAGGCAGTCAATGCAAACGGGACCAGCCTGGAAAGCCATCAGTTTTGGAAAACTCAAAGCGTTCAGAGGAGACTACCATAGCGGACGGGCACGATAGAATGGTTTCTTCGGCTTAGGAGCACCCACGAGAGGGTCCCGTTCCGATGGTACGGTAACATCGGAGGCGAGAGGGAGATGGTCTATGGGAGAGCGGGAAGGAGTGAAAACAGCATTGTCTGTGGATATAATGGGGTCCGTGATAATTCTGTCCAACGGCATTGTGACAATCGACTTGGATGTCGAGGACCACGAGAACACAGTATAAGCGAAGTCCCCGAGCATTACGCGACTTTATAAAGCGAGAACATGCGACGCACACGACTCACCGGAATTCCTTAGTCAGGCTGAAAGTCACACTGGTATACCGCACTTCTTCGGCATGGACCACAGCCATGGTCTGATGCGCCTTATTTTAGAGGCCGCCCAGCTGACACGCCGACAGGATGGCCAATCTTGGTTACAAAGATGCCCCAAAAAGTTCCGGCGTAGCAGAGGATGATGGGACGACGTTGTAACACAGTTCAACTCGCCACGGGTCTAGGACGCCTGGAGAGGAAACATGAAAGCTTATCTTGCTCCATAACGGGCTGACACTGTCAACTGTCCTCCCCACTCCGACTCGTCGAGCTATCTTTGGAATGTGAGTCTAGTAAAGCTTGGGGATAAAGGGGCTAGACTCTCGGGAATCGATGCGTTCTCGGAGCATAGTTGACTATCGGAGCAAGATGATTTGGCGTTCGCGAGTGCCATCAGCGACGCTGCTAACACACACATATTGGTCTGTGATTAGTCTCGTTCTAGTTTGGTGTAGCATCGATTAGTAATCGTCGATTATCGTCTATCGAGTCACCACCACACTACATCACAAAAACGCCTTATCCGAGAGTGACTTTGCAGTCGTCCACAATGACACAGAAAGTTAGAGAAGAAGTTTTTAGATTGATCCCAGATCCTGGGCAATCCGCGATGTAAGGACAGCTTCTGCAACCCATCCGACACTTCTCGTTCTTATCCATCCGGCTAGATTGCCGAAGGAGGGAGAAACGAATATATTGATCACCTCTGCTTTGCCTTACTGTAATAATGTGCCTCACTTGGGTCCGTCTTTCTACCCGTGTGATCGTTCACTTTCTGATGTCCTGACAGGCAATATCATCGGAAGCGTTCTCAGCGCCGACGTGTTTAGCAGGTAATTATATGGTGCAGCAAACATCACCTCCGTGAATCTAACACCGCACCGCTGTGATAGATACAGCCGTGAGCGCCCATTACCTATTGTCTGGTCTATACCACAACTTGATCGCAGGGACTCGCGATCGCCGGACCCTTTATATCTGCGGAACGGACGAGTATGGAACAGCCACAGAAACAGCAGCACTGAAGGAAGGTATCACACCAAGGCAACTCTGCGATAAATATCATGCGTTACACAAAGAGACCTACGAGTGGTTCGATATCGGGCGAGTCGCGGACAGAATGTTGTCTTTCTCGCTCACTAAACGATCACCTACAGGTTTGATCTCTTTGGGCGTACCTCTACTTCTCAGCACACTGAGTAATCCCTTCTCCTTTCCGTACCCTCGGTCTTTTATTCACATCGACTACTCCCCCCAACCCAGGATATGTCAATCAATATACCTCAATCTCGGGGAACATGATTATCTCGAAAAGCAAGTAAAAGATCAGACCTACTGTGAGGGTTGCCAAAAGTGGGTGAAATGATTCAACTCCTTACCCACTATGAACCAAAAACTAGGTTCTTAGCCGACCGATATGTTGAGGGCATATGTCCACATTGCAATTTCCCCGTGAGTTGAAGTTATGTGCCCGTCCTTGAGATCGGATGATTGAGTTTTGTAGGACGCGCGAGGGGACCAGTGCGACGGCTGTGCTCGCACCCTCGACGCCATAGACCTTCTTGAACCCCGATGTCTCATCGACAAAACTCATAAAGTCATTGCACGCTCCTCCTCTCACATGTACTTCAGACTCGACAAAGCACAGCCTCGGCTAGAGGAATGGATCAAAACGTCGTACAAGAACGGAAAATGGTCACCAAATGCGACGATCAACACAGAAGGGGAGATCGTTGATGCGCGCTTGAGGAGCGGTTTGCGGCCTACACCAGTTACTCGAGATCTGACCTGGGGTGTATCCATCCCGCCGCTTGGTAGAGAGGATGATGAAGAGATGAATGGAAAGGTTCTTTGTAAGTGCTGTATCTCCCTGATGCGCGCTAGAAATTGACAATTATTCTAGACGTATGGGTCAGTACCATGACTTAAAATGATCACCATCCTAGCAACTAACTATTGGCTGGCAGTTCGACGCCGTAATTGGATACCCGAGCATAACCGCCAATTATACCCCTGATTGGCAACGGTGGTGGCTCAACCCTAATAGTGTCAAGTTATACCAATTCATGGGCAAGGACAATGTTTACTTCCACACTGTCTATTTCCCTGCTATGCTTCTCGCTGATGGCAGAAAATGGACAATGCTTCATCACATATCGACGACAGGTGGGATCGCCCTTCGCACCGGTCACGACGGGAGTGATTAACGCAGATTATCACAGAATACCTCAATTATGAAGGTGGAAAATTCTCAAAGAGCAAGGGTCGTGGTGTGTTCGGACCCGCAGCTAAGGAGACTGGCATCCCAGCGTCCGTCTGGAGGTATTACTTGCTTGCTACTCGACCCGAAACTGCAGACGCGATGTTTTCTTGGGCGGATTGCGTAAGTTGTAACTTCTCACTCAAACTTTATGAACTACTAACCCCGGCATCCAGATTGTAGCTAATAACAATGTCTTGCTGAAGAAGTGAATTATATTTCCGTTTTATAAACTTACAAACTCATTAACATTTTTGTTAGTTTCGGGAACTTCGTTAACCGGGCCTTGAAATTCGTGGCGTCCCAATATGATGGAACAATTCCTGAAAGTGATGATATCCCTGGATCACTGTCACCTAACGATACTCTCGACGGCGAGTTTATCGCCGAGGTCAACAATCTCCTGAAGGAATACATCGATGCGATGGAGAGCGTGAAGCTGCGCCTTGGCCTACAAACTGTCATGCTCATCTCTAACCGTGGTAACGGATACCTCCAAGCCTCCGGGCTCAACAAGGCGTTGATGGCAGAAAACCCCAGGCGCTGCGCTCAAGTCGTATCGCGTGCGGTAAACCTGATCTACCTGTTGTCCGTGCTCGTCCATCCGTTCATGCCTACGACGTCGGAAGCAATTCTGCAGCAACTCAACGCACCAGCTAGAAGCGTACCCGATGTGCTTTCCACAGACATCCTAGCAGGTCATCAAATTGGGAAGCCGGACCATCTGTTCAAGAACATCGACGAGAAGATGGAGGAAGTGTGGAAAGCGAAGTTTGGTGGAAATGACGGACAGAAGGAGGAAGCTGTCGTTTCGAAACGCAAGGCCAAGAAGGCCGCCAATCCTGCCGGAAAAGTGGACGCTGCCGTGGATGGGCCAAAATCGCCCGAGGCGATCGCTCAGGAAGCTAAGATTCTCGAACAGGGTAACCGCGTCCGCGCACTGAAAGAGAACAAGGCAGAGAAGGATGTGATTGACGCTGCAGTTTTGGAACTGAAGAGGTTGAAGGCTGAGCTGGTGACACTGGAAAGTGCCTAGGAATCACAATGTCATCTGGACCACGTGCACCACTTGTTCATTGAGGTAGATAACGAATAGAGACGCTCTCATTACGGGACCACATCGCTCGCAAACATGACAGTCATGCGAAACAGTGAATGGGATAGCTGGGCTCGGAGTGGTACAAAGTCTGAGGGATCGGTCTAGGGTATGGTGACTGAGGAAGTCGAACCGAGCATGGAAAATACGGTAGTCCGCCATTCCAATCGTTGTGTCCGTCCAGATATTTCCCCTAGCAAGAAGGAAGATTCGACAAGCCTTTTCCGCATGCGTTTGATATAGATACCGTCGCCTTGGCATTCTTCTCCTTCGAGAGATTAACGTCCTAATGAAAGGAAAGACGAACAAGTGAGTCATCCAGGGCCACTCGAACCAGAATGGGTGACCTACTTCGAACACGAGACCGGTGCACCTGCCACGAGAACGAAAATCACATCAGGTGGGCCACCTTGAACATGTTTCATGCAGCTTACTTGCTGGACATGCAATGCACTTGGATAATTGGCCGGTCAGAGCTATCACCCGTTCCGGTGATTCTCTTGAACGTGATGCCCTCCCAAATCAAGTCACCCGTAGCCTCCGGGCATGTCTCTCCTGGACACCAAAAATCATCGATCTAAATAAAGGGTCGTGAATTCGTCACGTCTTCGATGGCACTCTCTGCGCGCCCTACCTTGATTGGGTAGGCGACATCGGTCTACAATGGTGGAGACGTTAGCACTCACGAACCAGCCGGACGCGCACAGACAGATGTCTCACGAATGTAAAGCTATTGGTCCATGTCAGAAATACTTGATGTCATCCACAAGAAGGCATATGGGAAACTCACTCAGCATAAGTTGCGTTCTTGACGAGACCCGACGCAGACGGAAAAGACTAGAACCCGATATCGCGTCAGCGATACCATCCCACATACTCATACTTAGCGATACATCTTATTCACTTTTAACGTGATGCCACCGCTACCACCGGACTGTGTGACATTCTTGTAATAAACGTTCTGAACCCTATGATGGTGAGGTATGGCATCAATTCCTGCTTAAAGAACCGTAACGAGCAGGTACGAACGAGACACCCGAGACATCTTTGCCAAAAGATCCAATGTTACACCCTGACATATGTCATTGGTCAGCCCTTTTCAATGGTATGATGACTCGGTTCGAATGTAAATACCTACCCCCGGTATAGACACATCGGATATTTTCCACGCGGAATCCGTCCGTAGGCGCCTTGACTGTCACGCACTCGTCGCCATTCTCGACGGAGACATCATGCACGTAGTTGTTGTTTCCTGATATGTCGAATCCATCCGTCTCCCCAACATGGTCGGCAATGATCTAATGTCGAGATCAACAGATTTGGGCATATGGGGCGCAAAGTGGAGACCGGACATTCATATCGTGTACAACGTTGTTGCTTCCTATGACCGTTACATGAAACCTACGAAGGACGCCAGACGGTTCAAATATGGTTTCACGGAAGAGGGTATACGCTCACATGGGCGAGTTATGGAGCGTGACACCACTTACATCGATGTTGTTACAGTTCTGGAAACGAACAAGGCGAGGACGACTTGGCTAGTGGGTGTCATGATGTCAGTGATCTAGCAACACACACAAGACGAATTCTAGACTAACGTGTTTCTTCAAGCTGTCATGTAACACTGTCAGTGACTACGTCTTTGAACCATCGGAGAAGCTCTGCTTACTCGCCGTTTGGTCTCCATTGACCACCGTTCCCATAAATTGCGCCTGTTCCCTTCCACACCACTACACGGTCGGCATCGTCAACAAACCACTCGCATACATCACCAACTTAGACATCTAAGAACTCACTCACCATAGTTGCAGTGGTCGAACAAGAACATGCTGCCCGCGAGAGCTGGGTCGAAGACAAGATTCAACTCGCCGTCGATCTGGATGGTGAAGTGATCTTCATTCGTGAACTCGACGGACGTCTTGAGCGCATACATCCCCCGGGGCACGAGCAGGACCGCGTCGGCGGGGTTGGAAGTCCGCCCATTCGACACACAGTCTGCATACGCCTTTGAGATGGCCGGTCCGATGTCGGTCTTGCCATCCGCGATGCCACCGTGGTCGAGCACGTTACATGTCTTGATACCATATGCCGCCGACGCGGCGACGGCGAGCAAGAAGAGGGACGAAGGCCTGAATGGGGGCATGTCTGATGAGTCCACAGGACACGACAGCAAGTTTTATACGCCAGTACCGGTGGTAATGACATGTCGAAATGCGCCGTGATGAAAAATTTCATTCCATTATCAGCAGGCGAATAGCAAGTTGATAAGGCGCGGCTGACCCAATCAGTGATGTATCAGAGTGATGTATCAGTGTGCTAATTTATCTTTTACGGGGCACTTGATGTACTTACTGTCCTCCCATTACCTCGGCATGCATAATTAACCAATCGCTTGCGATCGTGGTATATCATGCTCATCCAAGTCTGACCCAGAAGTACTGGTCCATCACAGTGACCGGAGACCGCACACACACCGGGGGAACCAACCAAAGTGCCACATTAAGACTTGGAGGCCCTGGCTATGTGTTGAAACGCTTATTTTGCGCGTAACTCGTGCGGGTGCTATCGGGACTTGACATTGTACTTGACTTGGATGCCCATGCGTTGCGGGTTAACTGGGTAACCTCTGGTAACCTGCGTTTAGCGCAGCGTAAATGACCCCGACATCGCTTGATGACTACGACTTTGACCAGGTTCCGATTCCCCTACCCGTACGGCGTGCGTAAAGTAGACACATCGTTTTGAATCGGCTCGAACAATATTCTGGTAGGTGCGCTGCATATCCTACGCTTTCAGTGCTGGTGCCGACTGGTCATGTCACCTGCCATCATCCTAGTGCCCACTAGACTGAAACGCGATCGATCATGGGTGAATACGCACAGGAAAGGACACGCTCGGGGGAAAAAATTACCAGCCGACAAGTGATCTTCAAGGGACATAAAGCACTCCTTTTCCCATTGATCTAGGATCGCTTGCTCGGTATCTGGGTGACTCTGAGTCTTTGACACAAATTCACATTCCTACCCCGACACGGAACAGTCAACCCACCAAGTCTATAAGGAAAAGCTAACATGCTGGAAACATCGACTAGTAAACTCGGACGAGAACTCACTGTGTCCTGAAGATTCAAGTTGTTCGCACTTGTAAGGGACTCCAGGCTAGATTACATAATCGGCGATCTGCTTCGCGAGCATCTTATCCACGTATGGCGTTACGCGTACATACCGAACAGTTAAGTACTACTCATGTATGGAATCCAGCTACCCACGCGCATGATGGCGGCACGAAACAATTGCCGTATGGTGGGGGAATGGTTGGATAGGTATGGATTAGAGGCGCTAATTACTAAGACAGCATTACAGCGGGATGCATAAACTCGAAGTTAGAGCGCTGTAGATAGCATTTGCCTACCTTGAGACAAGTGCTCAACTTGTGCATCCAACGCAGGTGTATGTAAATGATTATATCATAGTGGGCCGTACGGCCTTACCCAAAGAATGGACCGTCCAAACTGATATGCACAGAAAATGCGCTGCCTAGAAGTTGATGGTAATCGGAGCCTCAACACCACCAACGACAGAGTAAGGTATGCCATTCGTGCCGTTAACGGGGTAAGTGGTCTCCAACATCACTACATAACTGGCGTTGGCGAGGTAATTAGCATCAGGCACCTGGAAAGAGATTAGAGAGCCATTATGAACCACATAGTGGAATGTACCTCAACGGTGAATGAATCAGAGGTGCTGCCAGACAAGAAAGTGTGCCGGGCCAAGAGGATGGGAGGCTCATGACCATTGTTGTTGACGGGGACCTCGATGTAGTAGTCCGTGTATTCAGGAACGATACCGAAGGTGTTGATGGCACAAGTAAAGTCTGCATTTACAGTCAAGATCTAAGGTTTGTTATAATCAGCTGGTGCTCGTCACGAAAGCCAGAGAGTTACACTCACCTCACCGACTGAGACATTGGCCGGAGAGACAATCAGGATGCCAAACCGGGTAGCTTCAGGACAGCTTTGACGGGGCTGCGGAGCCGCGCCAACGAGAGCAGCAGCAGAAGTGATAATGGCAGCGAGAGTTCGAAATTGCATGTTGGGATCGGGATTTAGATCACAGATGCAGTTATAAGCCCTGGGGCGTATGGGGAAGTGAGGAGTTAGACTGAATCATCCAGGCTTATATACCGAAGGAGGTGCTGCAACGTTGTTTTGAATATAATCAAAGGCTGACAGCGATCGGCTTTGATGACACTATGTATCGGGGCAAGATGGCCGCACCGCGAAAAGTGCGGGCCACTGGCCGCCTTTCCGCTTGAAGAACACAACATTGCAATTCTTGAGAATGATCGGAGGAAGTGCATATGGTTCGACGTGGCCTGCGAGGCAGCCTGACCAAGCGCTGATTTGAGGGTCTGGCAACCTTGATTCTACATAGCACACTTTAAGGGCCCGACCCGCCGACAACGACCTCGGGCGCGAGTAATTACACACAGATTAGTACGATCAACGTACGTAAGTACCTTCTGCAATGGACGATATCTCTGGCGGCAATTATTGACCGTGCTCACTGAGCTCCGGCCGCCGCAGCCGGATGAAGTAAACAGTCGGAAACTCACGAAATGCACGGCTTGGGCCCTGCACCGCCGTGCAACGCACATCGGACTGAGCGACGTCGCTACAAGAGTCACTTACTCCGTACGCATTACGCAACCCTCCCAGGCCAACGCGTTCGAACAGTGAACCGCTCTACAGTCGACTCTGTAATGGCCCATACCCCTCGGGAGACGTCCTGGGGTATGGGTTTTCACAGAGTATGGGTTATGAGTGAAGGGGGAGGGGGGGGTGACATAAAAAGGTTGACATGTATTCAAGTTCAAAGTGTTCGTCTACATAGGTATCTTTGGATGTCGCTGCGCGAGTGCGGGAACCGGGCGATTGCGTGTATGTAAGGTACGGGTATATGCAGTGCTACTGGCAGGACTGGTGGTCGTGAACGGAGAGGGAGTGAGGGCAAGGGTGGAGCGCTTTCCGGTCCGGCCCGGAAACCGATCATCTGCTAGGTGGAATGTGAGCTGGGAGGAGCTGGAATAGTGAATAATAGTGAATGAAGGTTGGGTGTGGTAAGGTGGGGCAGCAAAAGAAAATGGCGGGGACGAGCGATGGGGGACAAGCTCGAGGTGGCGGCACGAATGAAAGTGAACGTGCTATGTACACTATTACTGAGCTTGTTTCTTGCTTACTCGTAGTTCAGACTCAAACCGAATCCGAATGGATGTGAATCAGATACTGCATCCAGGGTAAGCAGAGGGAAAAATGACTGATTATATAACAAATTTTCCTAATGCAGTTGTTTAGGGTTAGGGTTAGGGTAGCTGCAAATCGTTATGGGAGCATGAGGTAAGTATAGGAGAGTATAGGTTATGAATATTTGCTGTGCAAACCTTGTAGACGACTCGCAGAATATTGATGTGTCATTTAGCGATGCAGAGCGATCCCGACGAGTTCGTGGTAGGCAACTCTACCATATAGTCTGTTCCTCCGTTTGTTGTCCATTGACGTGGCCTATAGTTCACCAGAAAGCGAAAGAGGGCGCGGACGTCGGTCGATCACGACACAGAGGCAGTCGTTTCCTCCGACCAAGGGCGTGATGTCGGATTCCATCCAGGGCCGATGCCAGAGATCGCTGTACTCCCAGAACCTGCGACGTCCTCCCCTGCACTCCCAGATGACCCAGAACCTCCGAGTCGGGAAGTGTCCCATGAAAATATCGTCACTGTCGAGAGATTTCTTCGTCGTTCAGTCCAAACGACTACGGGGACCAAGCAGGCAGCTCCCGGTACTGTGTCACTGAGAAATCCTCATGCATATATTCGCCATGGCTCAGTGGAGCGACGAGGAACGCCCATTCGTAAGGCACTCAAAGCTCCCAAGAGAGCAAGAGAGCCTTCCCGAGTTGCGAAAACCTTGTTTCGAGCTGCCGTTCTGGCTGGTGGAGATCCCCTCGATATTCTGGTGGATGGGGTGGGAAGCTCTCTCACCCGACGTCCTTTGAAATTCGTCCCTTTCAACAAATTTGCGAGTCCCCCGAAACGGCATCAGATCGACTCAGCCGAGCCCTTTGGTATCGATCGTGGAGAAGACAAGGTGCTTCATACGCGACGCTGTGACCCCTCCCGTCCCAAAGCGTATAATCTTCATTCTTCGATTTCCCACTCACGCATACCCTTGTACCTGGTCCCACTCCGAGAAGCAGAAGCAGCGTACTCCGCCATGTTTCCGTAAGTGGTCATGCGTTCGCTATGCGTCTGTCGTCTTCTCAGCCCACGACATGCGCTGTTGAAGCACCCGTAGTCACCTGAAAAAGCCGGTCAAGTGTGCACCGTTTGTTCTTGGTCCCTAAGAGTGTTGGTAGTGCAGATGAGAGGTTTCCTCACAACAGCAGCCTGAACGGCCAGATGTGCTATCGCTACCATCCTCGTCTCTACTTTGATACAGGACTACTCTTGCCTTGTATCTGTCCTCTTCTTGTAGCCCTAGATTAAGTTGGTTATTGTGCCGTGGCAGTGACCCACCTCCGTATCGCATTGACTTATGTAATACATACTAAGTCACCGAGTGTGTTCGCGGACGACTTACATCATCGTCACTCCGACTCCATGCAGACCTATCTTGCGGAGAAATACATGTCGGGGCCCAAAGCCGAGGCCATATTGGCCCGAACGGCTCCGAAGAAGAAGAAACGCAAGGCAGCGAATGCCCCAACTAGCGGTCCGTCCACGTTTGTTGACGAGGATGCGGGCTTTGGCGACGAGGCCGCAAGACAGCGACGGGAAGAGGAAATGGAAGTGGCGGAAGCTGCAGTGGCCAGCGACCGGAGTTTCAAGAAACGGAAAATGGGCGAGCGCTCGGGGTGGGTTACGGTGCAAGAGGGCGTGAAGAGGGAGGAAAGTCCGCCCGTTCCGGCTGACGAACAACCGACCGTCGTGGACGATGTACGACCTTTCAAGGGTGGGTTGATCCGTGCTGAGGATCTGCGAAATGTAAATGCTCCGGCACCTGTACGAGATGGAGACTGACGGCCCGTTGTAGCAGTCAAAGACCGGGGTCAAACAAGAGGGGATGGCAAGAGAGGAGATGGAAGCCTCCCAAGAGACCGTATATCGTGATGCGTCAGGTCGCAAGATCGACATGAAGCTAGCTCGCGCTGAAGCGGCCCGGAAGAAGAGAGAGCAAGAGGAAAAGGAGGCTAAGAAGATGGAGTGGGGCAAAGGGCTCGTGCAACGAGACGAACAAGAGAAACGCAGAATACAACTGGAGAAGAATAAATCTTTGCCATTCTCTCGCGAAGCAGATGACAAGGAGCTCAACGAAGAGCTTATGGGAAGAGAAAGATGGAATGATCCCGCCGCTGCTTTCCTAACGGTCAGCTCAACCGTTTAAGATGCTACCTCCCTCGGTTCTCTGACTCTCCCTTCCCACAGCAAAAAACATCCAAGGTTGCCAAAAAGCCGGAGTACCGTGGTCCTCCTCCACCCCCCAATCGCTTCGGCATAAAACCAGGTTACAGATGGGATGGCGTGGGTGAGCCAAGTCCTGAAAGCTCCGACCAATGGTTATGCTGATATATTCTTCAGACCGGGGCAATGGTTTCGAGAAGAAGTGGTTCCAGCGTACGAATGAGAGACAACGGACAGCAACAGCGAGCTATGCGTGGAGTGTGGATGATATGTAATATATATTTTACCGCTATCTCATCATAATGGCCTTTCGGCGTGCCCTGACTTCTGCAAATGTACTCAACTGGTGGGTTCGTAAGATCGGGTTGGTGGCCTCTGATCATGGCTATGTTTGTACACTCATCTACTACAGTATACATGGATTCGTAGCAAAAGGGAGAACATGGTTCGCATAGGTCATCCATCGTTGATCATTTCCAGTGAATGGAATAAATAAGCATCGCCCGCAGGTACCATTCAACCAACCGCAGTTGAACAAGTTTCTCTCAGTAGTGTTGGACGTGGGTATCGACTGCAACGGAAAGCGGTGAGCAGAAAGAGACTATTACAAATCCTAGTATTCTGAGATATCGGTGATTTCTGTGACTTCTTCGTGTGGTGAATGATCTGTTGACTTGAGATATGATGCATTCTCAAAGTCATCGCTGGATCTGATGTCACCGTCGGAGATGACGGTGGGCTCAACACGACGGGGCTCAGTCTGTCTGGGTAACCGAGGTCGGGGCTCGACACGGACTGTACGCATGTTGGGGTAATTCAGGATAAGATGCCGATCGTCCATAA
>JBBPKF010000191.1:5503-15898 GCA_038089175.1 Binderoboletus segoi | reverse complement strand
GGAGCGAAGGCTTGTACGAGAGTTGACCATGCCACAGGTGAGGCCGCACGGTCACTCGAATGGAGTGCACGGATAATATTATGTGTTTTCGTGGACGAGGTGACCCAGGGAAGCAAATCGCTGGGCGGCGTTTCAATTGGCGGTCTCGCATGACATCAAACATTTGTCTTGGACACATGGGTTCAAAAAACTCATAGAATGCTTGAGTCCGTGTGTCGAGGATCTGCCGTTGGCTAATGACATGGAAAAATAGTGTTCCAGGGCCACTGCTGGGGTAAGAGGGTGACCCAACTGACCGGATTCGCTATTTACACGGAACTCCAGAAGCTTGCCGGCGGACGTGAGATAAGAGTGTTTAAACATCCGCGCGACGGTCAAGGCAAATGCTAGGTATGTATCTTTGCAGGAACACCTCAGAGAGATTGCTGCTATCGAACGCGACGTAGACTATCAACTCGTCGTCAGGCGTCACAGCACTCGCGTCACCATGAGAAAATGGGCAGTCCCGACTTCTTCTCTCACAGAACCTGGTTGGAGCACTTCTCTGAATCGATATCGTATAGCAAAAAATACCCTGGACGACTCGCAAGTGATGAGCCACTTCCCATTGATGACCAGGGGGAATGACGGCAGTCCGACCCTGACGTCGGATCTCTAGACTTGAAACGTATCGCATGGGGTATGATGTCCACGATTGCGCTGCTCGTTCGGAATGAACCAAGAAGATGGATTGTGTAAAAAAGGGTCCAGGATGAATCGATGACGAGGCAAGTGCGCATCCGTGTACAACTACCTCCAAAGCGTGGGTTCGTAAGATCGCAGAACTGATCGGAAACCTAATGAGAAGTGGAGGGTAAGGCTTAGGGAAGGAAAGGAAATCGATCAAAGGGAATCACACTTGTACACGTAACCGGACGACGTTTCGAAGACTCGATAAACGCAGAATTTGGAGGGTGATTTCCGTTGGAAGAATGCGATAGGATTCCATGTCGGACGGCATTTGAAACTTGAAACCCGGTAAATCGACTCAGGCGGTACAGGTTGAGGTGAAACGTTGGCGCACCGTGTTGGTGGGAATATTGTTTCGGCTACTGTCACGGAATCGCTTTCAGAGGCTCAAAGTACACCACCACCACCACTACGTTGACAAAGAAGGCGCTCTATGTTTCGACCACTCCTTGAGCTTTGTCTATTTGATATCCACGACTACGATATCCACAGAACCTTGTAAACGCCGATTATGAGCACTCCTTAGATAACAGAACCTTCCAACGACGCCATCGAACGACAGCATCGAGAAAGAGGGGGCATCATCCCCATCAATCCATCGAGGCGGAAAAGCCTGGCCCACAGCAGCGACGCACTTTTTCCGGGTCGCGTCGATGGAGAATTTCGTGAACCAAGGAGTGGTCAACCTATCGTTCTCCACGCGGCTCCTGCATAGTCCTCGCACATGGCCATCGTCCGATGCTTCGAGGAAGTACCCGCACGGTGACAGGCGAGGATCGTAGATCCCACTTTCCACCGTGAAGATGCTGCTAACTTCTATGAATAGCGGGAGGACGGTGCCAGATAGGGATCGCGGGAGCGCGAGGTCGACACATGAGAAGCATAGACGATCCCCCTGGGGTTGCAAGTGTAGAAATCTCAAATTCGTGGACTCGGTTATGGAATCTATGGTGGAGTTGCGAGCCAAGACGAGGTTTGCAAGACGATCAAGCATGACACCCTCATGAGAGAGGTGGAGAGTCCCTATTTCACCGCTAGTTGCATGAGGGTTTGCGGGAAGCACGAAGGCTTGTATAAGGGTCGACTCTTCGGAAGAGGAAGTTATGGCCTGTTCCCGGAGAGGGTAGGAGACGACAACTATGTGTGTATTCGTAAGCAAAACTCTGCGATGGGTCATTAAAAGCTGTTGAGCCTGTATGCCATTCTGGTTCTCACTGGTTAATGATTGGTCAAGAAGGATGAAAGGCACCTACTAGCTCAGAGGTAAACTCAGGAAACTCGTAAAATACTCGAGTTCGCGTGTCGAAAATCAGATGTCGGCCCATGATGTAGATGAATGGCGCCTTGTCGGCAAAGAGACAAACAGATTGCCAAAAGTACCTTGTAGGAATATCAAACGAGATGGAATGCGAAATTCGCCCAGATTCCTCGTGAACTCTGGATTCTAGAAGCTTCCTGCGGGATAGACCAGGGGTCGTGGAAGGGTTGCCAAAAACGATCAAACGGTTTGCGTACCAAGGTGCATGCCAAGTTTCGCTGATGTTCTTACGAAACACGACATAGACCAGGAGTCCGTCGTCAGACGTGATAGAACATGCGTCCCAGGACGTTATCAACCCAGTGTCCTCCCAGAGGATCTGGCGAGATTGTGTCTCAATATCGTGGAATGTGATTTGCCTGGATGATTCAAAAGTGACAAGCCATCTGCCCCCGATGATTCTGGGCAGTCCTAGCGATGACCCTTCGAGCCGTATCTGTGAGCTTGAAATGGCTTGCATGGGTTGTGTGGTCCAGCATTCCGCCAGTCGTTCGGAGCGTATCAACGTTTGCTCAAGAAAGCGGGAGGATTGCGAAGGAAGTGGACCGGGAGGACGAGGCAAACACGCGTTCGCGTAGATCGTCTTCCAAATCATGGGATGATAGGTAACGTTTCGAAGGAGCTTTGAAACCTGTCGAGTCAACATAACATAGAATGTCAGACCTGCGCATGCAAAAAGCACAACTCGATAAAAATTTTCATCTCACCAATCGTAACTGTACAACATCCTTGGGCCCGAGAAAGCATAAGATGCGGGACACGAGCTCTACCGGAAGGCAGTCGAAGGGCCGCGATTCCCAGTCGCGCGATGCCAAAGCCAGCAGAAATGTCCTCTCCATCGCGCAACCTCGTCACGAAAGAGCTCTTGAAGGCTCGAGACTATGTTCGGTTTAGAAACGACCCAGCCGGGCGGTGCTCTACGTAAACCTTGTTACAGGTTGCTGTGTCAAACCCACCATACTTATCCAGCAGTCTCGGACTGCTACGGAGCAACCACCGCTCCAATTCCGGTTGCAATGGTCTGGGAGTCTCACGAAACGCTCCGGTTATCTGGGGCTGAAATCCTGTTGCCTGTGGTCATTGAATAGCTTTGCGAACAGGCTTCATGGTAGGTTCCAGTGGGCCATCGAGTGTCCAGGATGGGATCGCGGTGGGAGTCGGTGCTTGATGACCCTGGGAATTTCCCACTTCTGTTCTTCGGACCCATTGCCTTCTTTTGCCCGAGTATGTGTCAGAAAGGGTTCATTCGCTCCCATGATCTCTCCATGGAGATCATAACTCAGGTCCACATGGGCCTTCTTTCAATGGTACACTCCCCTCCCAGTGAAGACATTCCAGTGGTCAGAGCCGTCACCCCGATGTCCCGAGCGCGCACCAGTGGCGGGTGCACCTCGCTTTCTCCAGTTCGACTGCAGCTCAGGCATCCATGCGAAACGATCGAAACTAATATTATCCCTCTGTCGACCTGCCAGGTGTCTGCGGAACTGTGCTGGAATACACTCCACACCCGGCTATTTAATTGATTCACTGACGACCATAGCCAGCGGCGGCCGATCCGGTTGGGTTAGCCAGAATAACAGTTGACGAACGGTCCCGGGTTTTTCAACGTAGGTTAGTTGAACCGTTGCACCCCACGAGACCTTCGCTAGGCATACACGTGAAGTCATGCCATCATGCTTGTTCCGAGCCGCTCAGGTTGTGAGGTCTTCTGACCTGTCAGCCTCGTCGAAAACACGTCGTTTCGGCGCCATCACTCGCAATTTGCAAACTTGACCTTCCCAACCGACACTATTCCGCCAGTGGCTTCTTCGTTATCTCGTCTGCTTTCCGCAATGCACGCGTATGTGGCGTTGATATGAAAAGCTACTATATTGTCGCGTCTCTGACGACGTTTTGGTCATCGGACCTTGGGCATCAATGTTCTACGGAGAACGATCGGAAGCCGACGATAAGGCTTATAAGACTTAAAGGGAGGGTCAGAACGGACCTTGTCCTCAGTTCTTCCCTGTCTTGCATCCCAACCACCCACCCTCGAGACACTCGTGTTCTTGCTCTTTTTGACTGAAATCCGAGTGCGCGCAAGCCACGAAAGTACCGTGAAGTTGTTAGTCCTCAAAGAACGCCCACGCGGCTGCTGCGTGCATATCCTGCGACACGCACTTGTCGATGAGGCGGCGTCACATCCATCGGAACGCCTTTTTCCCTCTCTGGTTCCAAGTGGAAATGTTGTCAATGGAGCACTCTATCGTCGCGCCGGTTTCGACATCCCAAATAACAAGGATGCCGATTCAGGCAACGACGATCAAGTGCTCGAGGCTGTACAATCTGTCCGGGTCATCCGGGCGCTAACCTGGCAGGATGCGTGTTCAAGGAACTCCCCCAAGTGACGAGGTGATCCCGAATATTTCTCGCTCGTCGCTCACATCTTTGCGGGAACGTACAGGAGTCTCGTCCCAAACTCTGTTCCTCTCTGGGGTATATCTGAATGTCAAACTTTCTGTCCGTGAAGCGCTCCGAAGCACGCCGCGCCATTTCCGTGCCCCGTTCAATCGCATCCGAGTCATGCCTGGCGCTCGTATATGCTCTCCGTGCCAAGAGAACATGAATAGTGGATTGTTTCCGCCCAGCTCATATGGCACTACTGGTTGACAGGTATCATCTCCCAGCGCCTTCACCTTCGTCACTCTAGCATGTCTGTCCAGTTCATAGGACGTCGTATGTGCGCCGAAAGTCGCTCGGAGATAGTCAGAAAGCCCGACGAAGCGCCCGGCGAGCAGAATGTCATTCTTGGATAGCCCAGGCATCGCGAGACGTTCCCAGAATTTGATCCGTGCACGGGCAGCTGTCGACACCCTCGTCGCCCGGCTGCTTCGCTCTTTTTTACTACCACCCTGGTCCTCACCATGCCGCATGACGTCCTATCATCGCGCGTCGGCACCGTCTCTCTCTGCCACTTCGACCTTCTCCTGAAAGTCTGGGATTGGACGGTTTGGGGTGTGGACTGCGCTCTGCAATGGGGGGTCGGAGTAGGGCCGAGTCTGGGGAAGCACGGCCGGCAGGGATGCCGCAGCATCTCCGGAGCTCCAAATATGATTCACATTGGTGAGCCTCACTGCGAGTGCAGGAGTGCACCACCCTACCACGACAACGGCGGCAGTAGCCTGAGCGCAGGTGGGCCATTACCTCACCACGATGACAACGACGGCGTTGAGGGTGTGGCCACCCCCACAGCACCAGCATCACCTCCACGATGACGACACTGGTCGATGGCACCCCACCCGATAGCATCCACACGGCGATGACAGCGTGGTGTAGCCGATGTCACGGCGGCACCAGGATGACAACGACGGCGGTTCTGGTGCGGCCAACGCCATATGTACCATATATGTACCGTAGCAGATGTATTCAAGTAGATTTAACTCATAAGCTACAACAATGTTTTTCTGAGATGAATAATGACTTATAGCCCCAGTGCAAACCGCCAGGCAGTGGCGTCCGCCTCGACTCGGGCCATTCCAGGTAAGTACTCTGCTTCCTCTCGCCCTGATCATCTAGGCTGGCGCTGGCGTCCTGACGTTTCTCTGGCTTCATAGCTTGCTTCCACGCATCCTTGTCATTACTGGACGCTCGCGGCGCGTTCGCCTCAACCCGATGCGTTCAGCGTCGCGGTTCAAATACGGTCAGGCCCGGTCCCTCGAGCTTGATGCTCGGGGTTTCTCCACGTTGCTGCGCGTGCTGAGCCACTGATGTCATGTCGAGTGGATATCCAGGTGCGTCATCTGAGTCCCCCCCGTCGACCCCCCCGCGTCTTATCGCGCTTCTCTAACCTCGCCATCACTGTCTGGGTCCACGTCACCGTGTACGACGCCCTCGTTCGGTCCATCATCGACGTCTCCACCCAGGTCGGCCTGTATCCGGTCCGGCTCGACCTTGTGCGCTGCCGATGCTTCTCCTCACGCCAACTGGGCTACCTAGCGGCTTGGTAGGTCTCTCGGGTCGATGAGTTTCGTCACCGCCGTTGCCCATTGCCGCTTCACTCTCACCCGACGCTTTCGACCCTCCCTCGCCGCGGTCGTCCCAGCGAGGTGAATGTGGATGAAATAAGAACTGAAAGCGAACGGACATGAGTGAATGCAGAGACGAACGACGACGGCACAGGTGAGTTCCGTGACATTCAAACTCGGACGACACTCGTGCCGGAGTCGGTTGAAATCGACTCTCCAAATGGTTGGGTCAGTTTGGACCTTCAGCACTCGAATCGACTTGCAAAATCGCTGTCGAAACGGCCCCAGGACGGGCTCGTTTCCGCTCTGATCTGCCCCACTGGAGTCACACGACTTGGAGTGCATCTCGCTCGTGATCCCAGGTAAAGAGTATTCTCATGACAACAACAAACATGCTCGGTTGTTTTACGCCATGAACGACGAGGAAAAGAGAAAGCGCAGAAGAAGCTAACTAGTGACATGAATCATCATTCTGAACGGAATCATGAACATGTCCATTGAACATTGATAGCGTGATCTCCCATACAGCACCAAGCCTGGAAACCTAATGGCAGCCACAATCATGGTGGTTGCCAGTACTACAAACACGTTCTTCATCGAAGCAGAAACCCAGGATACCGAAGATACATAGGTGGACCGGGTTGCATCCATCTTCGCTGCAGGGGACGTAGGGACAACCATCACGGGCTTTGATGAAATCCCTAGTGCTCATCCCAGTGGTATCGTCGAGCTCGGTCACGTCACGATCTGTCGAATACGCATTGAGGTGAGCTAGAAGTACAGACGAAGTGAGCTTACTAGGTAGATTAATCTATGAACCAGGTCGCGGTCAGTGAACTGCGTGAGGGAAGAGCGGGAGAAACTTGCATCTTGTCTGTCCGTGTCAGGTATCACCGACGCCAGAGCACCGACAGCAGCAAAAGCAACAAAGATGTTCAACGAGCGCATGACGAGATGAGACGAGCGGGCCGTCTTATGTGAGCAGGTGAGAAATCAGTGCTGGAGAAGACGTGACGAGCCATTGGGCTCTTCACGCCTTAATAACACCTTGCTGGCAGCTCAAGTTGTCACCGCGACTGGGCACGGCTCGACACGACACGGCTCCAATTTCCCGGGCCTGCTGACTGGGCTTGCAATGCAAGCCACGTTACGCATCAGCTCGGCTGTTTCGAGTCGGCTAGATTCGTGGAATCGTTTCACCGCGCCTGCAGGCACACGTGGTGCAGCACTGCAAACGTTCATCACATCGCGTCGTCGTCGTCGTCGCGTCCGCCATGGCAGCTGGCATGGGCACGCCATCGATGTCGTCGTTGTGCCCTGGGATTGGCCACCTTCACGCCGTCGTCGTCGCGGTGCCGTGGGATGGCTTGGACGGAGAGGGGGGGATGGGAACCTGTTGAGGTTACTCATCACAAAATTTGCACAAACAGGATATGCTAGGATATGATCTTATTTGCGCCGTCAGGGCATATCAACGTGGTCGTCAACCCCGGGAGCTGTCAGAACACCAATACAGTAGATCTGACCATTTCACGGAACTGCCGCGATGATCTGAACGTGGTCATTTCATCTGACCACCCGAACGTTATCAGAGCACCACAACATCCTTAAATACTATCAGAGCATATATTGGCTGGTCATATAGATACAGTCATTGTAAGATTATGATCTCGGGTTGCACGCGACTATCAGAGACTATGTAGAGTAAGTAAGAGTAGGTAAAAGGATATAAAAGTATTAGCTCACCTCAGTCATGTGTGCAACAACCGACTGAGGTGCTCGGGTCTGAAACAGTACATTTTATATACGAGTAATGCTATGTCCTATGAACAGGACTGTAACGGGGTTCGTAGGGTTCTGAAACTAAAAGGCGCAGGTACCAAGAACGGGGTACATACGCGAGATGTCGCAATGGAGACCATATGATGCGGCGGAATGCTAGGGGTGCGTGACATGCACCGCGCGCATGCATTGGTCCGGTTATGCTCGTGGCTGCGCGTGCGCTTGTCATTCCAACAGTCATATAGCCTTTGTTCACTCTGCTATAGCACGCTTTACAATGTACACCCGATATCTGCACATAACAGACTATATTCACGGCAAAAACGCATCTAACCTATCTTATGCTATCCGATACGACTAGGGAACAATGAATTTCAATGATGATACAACAACGCGATGCAAGGTGCGACTCGGAGTCGAGACAAAGTGGGCCCGACGAGCGGAAATTGTGAACGGATCAAGTTGAAGCACGAGAACACAGGATGTCAGATAGACAACTGGACGGCGTGGCTGTAAGCGAGGGCGGAAACATGGAGGGCAAATAACGGATGTATTGAGCGCGAGACGAAATAGCAGTGACCATGGCCAAGTGCCCGACAGAAATCACAACCTACAGCGTAGAACCTGCCGGGATTAATACAACGGAACGAGAGTTAGACAACACTCACCTTTACTTGCGGTTGCACCTGGGTCTCTTGGCACGTCCTCCCTTGGCCCTCGGCTCTCCTTTGTCGAGAGCAAGAGCTCTTTTCTCTCAATGTGGTTTTGTTCGTTACAGGAGTAATTGGGAGAAGTTCGAGTGAGTCTTCACCCTGATATGTCAAAAGGCTGCCATTACCAGCGATAAATGGCGCTACTCCGGCGTGGGGAGGTGTAGCCAGTGAAGGGGCTCGTCTACTTGCTAAGGGAGAGCTGGAGGATACTTCCGGCATCATGCCAGAGCGCACGGGTGGCGGACGCCCCAGACGAGTGCCTGAAACCTGCGTCGGCTCAGATTCAAGACCATCACCTCTGTCCACTTCCGATGGAGCTGTATGCACGACTCAGATGTCGAAGCTACAGAATTGTTCTGGAGGGTAAGGTTTGAAGTCAAAACGGAATCCAGTGCGGGGGAGCTACGAGTGGAGACGGCATGAGGAATCCCGGTCGCATGGCGTGCTTGTGTCTGAACATGAATTCGTTCCATTGTACTCATACGCGGTGCAGAGTCGCTGTTTGTCATCGTCGTTGATGAATTAGTCTCACGGCCATTCTCATTGCTAAACATTCGCCTTTGCGAAGTCGCTTTAGTGGTCAATAAGGAGAAAGGGACTAAAGCATACACGTTCCACCATTTCAACGGTTCATCCCTCCACTCTAAGTCGACCGGATCACGAATGAAATGAACAATGGTCCGGTACATCTTGATATAATTCAGATTTCCATCTATTTCATTCCATTGGGCCATGGAAGGGATGGCAAAGCGTGCCTAGCGCAGGGTAGATAGCACAATAGGAATAAGCCAAAACAACTTAAAGGACTTCTAGGCTTGCCTGGATACAGATGTATACGATGTGTTCTGCCTCTACAGTTGTCATTTGATGCAGGAAAGCATTACAGGAGTGCCCACGACGAGCATTCTGCTCAACGGCATAGGATGGACCTAAGAAAATGTGTCGACAAACCTGGAACAGTCCCGAGCTTTTTCAATATGGACTGACGCAGGTAGATGGACAAGTGACTTGAATATAGTACGTGAATAGGGAGCTAAATGTAGTGTACAGTGAATGCTTACCTCCAGTCGACGTTGTACGAGACCGGAGAAAGCGTAACAAACGGACGCGTGTGCTAACGGACGCTGCTGTCCAAATATGGTAACCTAATGTAAGTACGAAAAGATACTAAGTATGTACTAGAAAACGGGATGATCTCCAACACACCTGGATAGATCCGCGTCAAATATACTGAGTTTGTCTGCAGGGAAAAGCCAGCGAGCGAGAAAGGGTGGTTTAATCCCATTTCGGCCCTATCGTTTGCAGAAAATATTGGTGGTTTGATTGAATTCAGCTTAGTGATGTCTGGCAATGCGTAATGAGGGATGTGGTTCTTCAGGTGACTGGCATTGGAGGAGCGTACACCCTTGACCTGAGCATTCATCTAACCAATCACAACCATGAACACTATATGCACATATATTGGGTAAACTGCATACCTTGACACAAATCTGGGCTCGTTTGTCACTTTTTTGGGGGTTATTGACTCGATGATTGCCTTCAGCCCGGGCATGATTTGGAGCATCTTGTAGTAAGCTTTCTCCCCCAGTTCGTATGGTCTATAACACATCAGCATCATGCTTCCCTGATTTTGAAGCATACCTACATTTTTGCCAGGCTTTCCTGACGCAGTTCCGACTTGACATCATCTTCGTCCAGCTCACCCCGTTTACTTGCTGAATAAGCTGAACAGTCTCAATAAGAGCATTGACTTCACACCACAGATCAACACAGTGAGCTAGTGTGCATGCAGCTGAAGTGTATGGATCTACTCCTTTCTTTGCTCTTGATGACCTGACAGGCTCTCCTG
>JBBPKF010000190.1:0-15937 GCA_038089175.1 Binderoboletus segoi | reverse complement strand
AGGTGCATTGATATTTTGGGCAAGCATGACTTGGGTGCCCTGGGTCGTTACAAATTTTACAAGGGAGGAATCGTGGGTTGGAGAAGTTATCTTCAGATTTGGTGTGGTGAGAGCTTGGCATAGGACTGATACTCTTAGGTCTGTAGGGGGTGGTCCATCTTTGATGACAAAGAGTACGGATCTGTTCATCAGACCGATGGTCCTCGACATGTTCTTCATGAAAGGAATGTGATGTATCAGAGATGCGATTGACAAGTGGGATGGGTTCGGAGACAAATGGGATGTCTTCAAAGTATTCTTTGTATTTGTCTTCGGATAGATGAGGAAGGACTTCAACTAGCAAGTCATGGAACATGATGGGAGCAAGGCCGTTGATGATGTCAGCTAACCCAGTGTTATGGATGATGTTTAGTAAGGACTGGTTTGCTTCAACTAGCACTTGGTTGGTCAGGCCGATGCAGGCTGTGGAGGAAAATGTGGGGTTGATGTTGGAAAACAAAGTTTTGCAAAGAGCTAAACGGTGGTAGGTGCAAATAAGTCCTGGTAAAACTGGGGAACGTAGGAAATGTAGGTCATGTTCAATGAGGAAAGTGAGTCTGGGGTCTTCAAGACATGCTACATAAAAGTGACATTGGTATGGGAGAGGAAGGCAGTGAATGTGTAGTGGAATGAATTCAGGGAGGATTATGGCATTTCTTGTTAAAGGATGCACTTGGGTGAATGTGAATGGGCTTTCTTCAGGTGGAGGAGTGACTGTGTTGTTGTGGATGCATTGAGTGAGTTCATGGATAGATAAGTGGGAAGAAGTGGGGGAGGAAGTGCAAGACATGTTTTGTTCTTTGAGGTATTCGTCGGCGATGTCAGACCAGAAGTTTCTGGGAATGTGGTTGTGAGAAGGAGAGAAGTTGAAGTGGGGCATGTTATGGGTTACAGCCTGTGTTTCTTTTTGTATGCTTTCAGTAGAGTTGAAGCTCTGCTGAAATTTCCTTCGGGTTCCCATGTGTCTTCTGCTGACAAATAGCCTTTCCAATGCACAAGATAGTGGTGTTGCCTCATGGAACCTCTGTGACTCATTATTGCTTCAATTTCGTATTGCTCTTCTCCATCTATTTCTTCCAGAGGTGGTTCGATAAATGGTGTTCCGAATTCTTCCATGCTGTGGAACAGGAATAGAAGGGATGCATGGAAGACTGGGTGGATTTTGCATGTAGGGGGTAATTTGAGGCGATATGCCCAAGGTGTTATTACCTGTTCGACGGTAAAGGGGCCAAACCTTCGTTGTGTGAGTTTTGGAGTTCTCCCTGGGAATTTCAAATTCCATGCTTCTAGCCAGACTTTATCTTCAGTTTTCCAGGTCAGGGTTCTGGTTTTGATATGGTTCTTCATTGCTAGGGCAGCTCTTTCATGTGTCATGAGTGCTTTGTTTCTGGCTTCTTCCAGGGTTTCCATGCAGTTTTTGAGTTTGGGGAGGAATGTTTTTCCTAACAGGGGGTAGGACCGCGGTTCATATCCTAGGATAATGAAGAACAGGGTCTGTTTCATGAAGGAGTGGGTTGATGAATTGTGGCAGTATTTGGCATAAGGCAACATCTTGACCCATTTGGTTGGTTGGGTGGTGCAAAACATCTGAAGGTATGTTTCCAGTTCCTGATTCATATGTTCAGTTTGTCCATCCGTCTGTGGGTGATATGTCATGGATAGAGATAATGAATAGTCAAGGAGTCTTGCGAGTTCCCTTGCAAATGCGGATGCGAATTGTGGGCCTCTGTCAGATATGATTTTGTTGTGGAGGCTGAATCTTGTGAATACATTTTTGAAAAAGAGGTCGGCGATGCCCATGGCATCTATTGTTTTCGAACAAGGGCAGAGAATTACCCCCTTTGAAAGGCCATGGTCGACCATGACCATGACAGAGTCAAAATCGTCTACAATAGAAATGTTGGTGATGAGATCGACCGAGATCTGCTGAAAGGGGTGGGTGGCCATCGATAGGATAGGAGCATGGGGGGGGCATGTGGGATGGGTGTTAACTTTGTGTGCCTGGCATTGGAGGCATCCTGTGACAAATTTTCTGACAAACATGGCCAATCCAGGCCACCAATAGTCCCTCATGACTCTGATCTGTGTATGGAGGACACCACCATGCCCCGCTGTGGAGGTGCAATGGCAATGTCACATGACATTGTTGTGGAATTCAGAGGGGATGTATAGCCAGTTTTGAAAGTATAGCTGACCATTTTCGAAGTGCCAGTTGGATAGGGGAAATCGTGGGATAGGGGAGTTTTTGTTGTTAATCGCAGCTAACGCCATTAGAATGAATGGGTCTGTGGATGAAGACTTGGCAATTTTATCTGCAATGGAGAGGTCTAGTGTTTTGATGAATAGTGTGTCTGGAAGGAGAGTGACGTCTGTGTTGTCATTGTTGTAGGTCAAGGGATATGGGTAACGGGATAATGTGTTAGCCGAGGCTACTTGTGCTGCTGGTATGTTAATGAATTGTAAATCAAAGTCTTGGAGGAATAGCATCCATTGCACTTGTCTACACAAGAGTTTGTGGGGTGCGTGGAAGTAGGTGAGGTTTTTGTGGTCAGTGAAGACCATTACAGGGTGACCTGCTCCTTGCAGGTAATGTTTCCATGTTTCCAGTGTGTGTAAGACAGCGAGTAACTCTCTGTCGTAGATATCATAGTTTTGTTCAGCATTGATGAAGGTTTGGGAGTGATAGGCACATGGTGGTACTCTCTGTTGCCATCTTTCTGCAGGAGAACACCTCCAGAGGCTACCAGGGAGGTGTCGGTCATAATCGCAAAGGGTTTGGTAACATTGGGCATTCATAGCACCGGCTGATTTGTGAATATGTTTTTCAAAGCATCGAACACTTTTTGCTGGGGTTCCTCCCATTTCCAAGGGAGTTCTTTCTTTGTCAAATTATTGAGGGGGTGGGCTAGATCTGTGTAATTCAGCATGAATTTCTGATAAAAATTGCAAAATCCTAAGAACGACCGCACGCCTTTGACCGTGGTGGGCAGTTTCCATTCTTTGATAGCTTTGACTTTGTGCGGGTCAAGGTAGACTTGTCCTTCTTTGATTACCATGCCAAGGTATTCCATTTCTGGGGCATTGAATGTACATTTTGACAGTTTAAGGTATAGTTTTTCTTGATGGAACCTGTCAAGAACTTGTCGGATACATGTTCGGTGGGTGTTGATGTTGGGAGAGGTGAAACCAAGGTTATCCATGTAGATCCCAAGCCATCCTTCTGTGATCATATCTTTGAAGATGTGATTCATCATGTTTTGGAAGTGAGGTGGCATGTTGGAAAATCCAAAGAACATAACCTGGGGTTCGAATAATCCTTCTGACATGATAAACACTGCTTTCCATCAACTTTCTTCTTTGATGAGGACATTGTTATACCCCCAGCGAATGTCAAATTTGGTGAAGAATTTAGCATTCTTGAACTTGTCAAAAAGTTCAGAGATAATTGGGAGAGGGTATGTGTTTTTGACCATGTGTGAGTTTAGATACCAGTAGTCTTGGCATGGACAGAGTTTGCCATCTTTCTTCCCTATGAAGAAGAAAGGAGAAGCCTGGGGTGAGGTCAAGGGGATGATTTTGCCATTTTCCGTGTTTTCCTTGACGAAATCTTTACAGGCTTGTTGTTCAGCCGGGTTGAGGGGATATATTTTTGTGACTTTTGGGACGAATTCGTCGTCAGTGACAATAGGGAAGTTGAACCTTCTGCAGTTTGGGGGAAGTTTGCCCTTGGAAGGTTCATCAAAGATGTCTTTGAACTCTTTATATACTTCTGAAAGGACGACTTCGGTTTTCTGAGTGTTTTGTGTGATTTCCATTGACAGGGTAACCTTGTTGATGAACATGGTGAGTTGATGGCATTCTTCTACCACTGGTTCTTCTATCTTTTCTTTAATAAGGAGGTTTCCAGTTCTCCAGTTGATAATCAGGTTATGTGCTTTGAGCCAGGGGTGTCCTAATATGATGTCTTCTTTTCCTAAGTCTGTTACATAGAAATCTTGGACATGTGTGTATGGGGTGGGTCCTCAGATGGTAAGTGTCATCTGGGACATGAATTTGATTGTTCCAGCTTTGTTTTCTGAGCTGTCAGTATTCTGTATGAGGACTGCATTTCTCATCCTTCTAAATCCGAGTTTCTTTCATCAGAGGAATTCCCATGATACAAAGGACCTGGTTGCACTGCTGTTGAGAAGTGCTTTCATGTCAACTTTCTTTCCATTGCCATGTAAGGAGATCAAGAGACGGGATGCTTTGTTCTTGTTATCTGTAGTGTACATGGGTGAAAGTTTTACAGTAGGGAGTCATGGTGTCGACTGCATACACTCCCTTTTCAAAAATCCTGGGCTACTGGTTCTTCTTCGGCTTGCCCTTCCAGGGCTTCTTGTTCAGGCATCCTGTCTTCAAAACAGGTATGCAATACTTTAAGGATTTCTTCATCCAAACTTCCTTTTGTTCGGAGCTGTTTAACGTATTCATCAATGGGGGATGTGGGGACTACCCATTGTGGTCTGGGTTGGTATGGCGGAGGTTTGGACGGTTCCATGGTGGTTTCTACAGTTTTGACATTGACCAGCTTTCGGTATGTCGTTGTTTTCCCTTTGCTGTGGTTGGCAGCCCAACAGCCTGGCTTTTTACATATGAAACATTTCTTCTCCCGAAGAAGTCGAGCTCTTTCATTGGGACAAAGCTTGATGAAATCTACATCCATCATGTTAGGGTCTCTGATGCGGGGTTGGTAGGAGGAGGAGGATGAATAGAAGTTGTTTCGTCCAATGTTTCTTGCTCTGGTAATGTTTGAGTGCATTTCTGTGGCTTTCTTTACCAGCAATTTGAGGGTGGCGGGTGTGCCGTTGACAATGATTGGGTCTTGGATTTCTTTATCCAGACCTACTAAAAACTTATAGCATTTTTCTTGTTCATCCATGATTTTTGCTTTGTTGATGAGGGTCCTTGCCTCAGTGACATATTCCAGGAAGCCATCTTTCCAGCGGTTTTCATTGTTTTTCTTTCATCATTGTTGGAGACATTCTAATTTGAACCTGGCGTTTGACACTTGATTCACCGGGAAGAAGGTGGCATCAAAGTCTTTGACCATCTTGTTGAATGTTTTGTCTGCTGTGGTGATGGTTGCATTGTTGATTTTGTCATACCAGTGATCTGCGAAGGCAGCGCTGCACCCTTTGGGCATCCTGTTCAGTGTTGTGCATACTTCATGTGTAAATGCATTGAAGACGGAACCTTTGGAATCACACATGTACTGACAGGCAACATGCTCGCTGACAGACTCATGAAGCCACTCACATGGGGACCACATGAGACCATGCTCTCACGCTTCTCACTAGCACCGATCTGAGGGGGTGTGTTGGAGATCATCTCATTTCCTAGTAAATACTTAGTACCTTTTCAACACTTTCACTCCATTACCATATTTGAACAACAGCACCAGCTACCTCATGCCTCCACTTAGTATGCTTTCCTCCAGTCTCATACAACATCAACTGGAGGTAAGCCACTACAGTACACTGTCCATAGTCCCTTACTCATGTACTCTAGTCCTCATGGACTCGTGCTACAGATTGACAATCCTTTCACAATGTGTTCCCACTGTCCAACATATCAATGCCCCTTTTGCCTACAATGGAACCCTGGACACTAGGCACATCATTGCAACTCACAATTCTGTGCACATTGCAGAGAAGAAGGACATATCATAGTGGATTGCCCCTTCAAAGAGCATACCACTCTAGTCATGGAACCACCAGCTGCAAAGGATTGACTGGAACATGGCATGTTCCAGTGTAAGAAGGGGGTAATGTTATGTTTTATCCTTTTCCTTACTACTTTCATGTCACTACTATGCATCACTTTTCCTCTCACTTTCATAGACTCTTGGCTCTGCAATGTGTTGTGAGAAGTCCTATGTACATTTACACTTGCTCTTACACTTCACTTACTTCTTATTCTTTACACTCTTCAATATGGACACCTTCCTCATTCCTGAGCCTACTTGGGCACAGTCTTGTGTAAGATCATGCCATCTTATGACAAGTTCCATACCATTCTATCATCTTCAATATCATGTCATCCGCAGTTATTCCTTCATGTTCTTTCATGTTCTATATGCTGGCCCTCAATTGTTCTCACTCTGTACTTAAGCTGCTATGTCACACCATGTTCAACAGCTTGTTCTTTCTGTATCTCCCTGCAATCAGAGCAAGTCTCTTTCTTAGGCTTCATCACCCTAAGTTAGCTATCTCAACCTAGTGGTGTGTGCCGTCTCACACAGCAGTGTCCTTGTTGTGTTGCCTTGCTGCAACACCATCTATTATCCTACTGTGGGTATAGTATAGCCCCACATAGTGTTCAGGCTTGAAGGGTGCTCTCTCACTTTGCCTGCTCACACTGGAATAGGGTGCTCTCTCACCTTGTGTGTCATCCAGCCATAGCTGTCACCTAGCAGTGTGCTAGTGGAATTTGCAAGTCTTTGCTTGCAGCATAACAACATCCTATGTGGACTCACAACTACTTTCATTCTTACTCTTATGCTACATCTTCTACTTCTTCTTTACCTTCTTTGATATGGACATCTACCTCCTAACTGAGTTCTACTTACACTCAGTCATTATCTGATCTCTCCACTGATAGTTATCTGTTCTTTCACTTTCTTCAAGTTTCTGTGCTGCATCATCTGCAGTTATTCTTTACAATTCTATTTGATTCCATGAACCAGCCCTCAACCAGCCAATCTCTGTATATAAGTCATTACTATGCATCATGTTCCCTATCTAGTTCTGTGCAATTGTACCCAGCACTTGCAGACTAGCATTTTCTAAGGAGTTGCCACCCTTAGTTAGCTATCTTGGCCTAGTGAAAAGCACCATCTTGCTCACTGTGTCCTCATAGTGTTGCCATGCCATGACACCATCCCAACTTGATTATAGTCACCCCCAACTCAGTTATAGTTGTCTCAATGTTGAGCCATTCACCCATTGTTCACCTTGGATAAGGAGACTGTCACTCCTCAGGTGCTAGCTTGCAAGTTCAAGTGTAACAGAAGGTCGAGGTGTAGGGCAATCTGATTCAATAAAGGTTACCAACTTGGCTAGCAGTGTCAATGATGTCACAACCATATTTGATACCCTGGTGGATGATGCCTTTGAAAAAGTTACTCTCAACTTGAATGGTTGAATAGAAGACTTCTGTGAAGTGGTCTTCTATAAACTGGATAATAAAAGAGGATTTTCATAACAACCACTTTGTGAGGCCAGAATGCATGTGGATGAAACATGCCTGCCAACTGATCAGAAGCTAAGAACAGCCACCCTTCTTTCACCTACCATGTTGGCTCCCATATTGTAGGGAAATATATAGGAGGAGGATGGTGACCAAGTCTGGTCAAAAAATGCATGTTGGAATTTGAAGCTAAAGATATGCATGTGACATCTATGCAGTCACATGCCCCCAATTGTTATCCCAAGACATGCTATTGAGTTTACCCCTTCCTCACAGTATCCTACTCCCCTAAGACATTAAATCATCATACAATTGTGTTACTTATTGTTCCTATGCTGTGCCATCACCAAGGAACCTAAGCTTTACATGTCTGCCCTTTAATCCAGCAGCTCGAATAACCTGGGGATCCCCTGGGATAAGATCAATGGCCTGATTATCCCACCTGACATCCTTGCCCTCAACATCTAGAACAATGCCCTTTACAGGCTTCTTGGAGGAGATCTGCACAGATTCTCCGTCGTCACCTATCTGGACAGCCAACCCCAAATCTTTGACAGGAGGGAACTTGATGAATTTGAAAGGTTCTGGCCTATGCCATAATGCAGGACTGGTAAGTTGAAATCCTGTGACTGACTCTGTTAAACATACCAGTTCGAGTAACGTCCCAGAACTATCCCGGAGTCCGAGTCAAACAGACGAGCGGAGGCAACAATTACGCGAGGAACCTCGCTCATTTTAGTGCGGATGGGTTGACCAGGAAACGGACCAGAGAACAGCTCGGTACTAGAGTTTGCTTGTAATACAATGTCCTTTGCGAACTGATGTGTCCAGTCGGAATGTAGCTCGAACAAGGTGACCTGCATGCGAGCACTTTTCTCCGTGAGGGTGCTGTTCGTCCCCCAAACCTGCAAGACAGTCTCAATTCTGAAATCTATCGCCGACAGTTCATCGGAAAACGTTTTGATTTCCTTGCGTGTGATGCCAACCGTAAACGGGCGCAACTCGCGTGCAATGGCGAAATAGGCAGGTTTGGGACGTAAGAAGTAGTCGATAACCGCCCACGAAGTAGTGGGCCAGCAGTCGTTGATCTGAAAAGATAACCGCATTGTACGATACATAGTGCCCAGCGTGCCCCCGAATTACTCACTTGCCATACCAAAGCACCGGCGGTGTATTCTCTTCCTTTCCCACGCCAATTGCGTCTCCACAGGCGGTACGCCGATGCGAGCGTCTCAGCTTGCATAATTTGCGTATAGTATATGTAGCTGTGTGGGAGCCTCTTAGTGCGTACAAATGGGTATGCTGCGGGATAGCGCGCCTTTCCATATCAAACGCATGGCTGAAATTTTCGACAAGATATAGCTATTCGTGCCTGTGAGTAGAAGTGCGTTGTAATGCAATCACATCGTGTTTTTACCTCAAGTCGCCGTTCGAATCCGTCAGCCTTGTTATGGTTATTATTTACACTACCAAGATCAGGTTAGATTCTGTATGATTGCCATCATCCCCGGCATACCGAGATTGAGGATATCGTTCTGTTAGGTCTCCACCGAGCCAATGGTCAACAGTACGGATGTTTGGATAACCTTGCCTGCAAGGACTGAGATATTGTTCAAGGAACCAAGCCAGTGAGATGCTTACATTCCAAATTCTGATACGAAGCGTCCGGCAAGCATATCCCAATTGTGCCAGGATTCCTGAGAACCATGCCAAACATTCCCTGTCCGCCAGAATTAGTTTCGCTGCGGTACACCATGATAATACCCACACTGGTGCAAGTCGCCGAGGGTCTTATCTGTAGTCACTACCCCGGGCGCACTGTATGGTGAACTTCTGTGATAATGGATATCGCAGAACTTGTTAACAATGTCAGGTAAGGTGCGTTCATAGATAAAGCGTGCCGGGAACTTCGTCTTCCGAAAGTCAGAAGTTTCGTCGGAGTAGTCTACAATATTGATGGATTCCGCGAGTTGGTAATCCTCGTTGTTGCCAGCTGTCACGATGCTCCACTCAGTGCCACCGGCTGACAGAATCTCAGCAAGGGAAAACTGACCAAAAATCACAACCGACGGGTGATGGCGGAGTCTTTTCACGTTTTGCTCTGCTTCAATTTCGACTAGCTTCAGAAATGAGTCATAGGCTGGGTACTGTGGCAGGTCAGTCTCGGAGCAAGATGGCATTTTGAGCGGACGCAGCGCACTTGACCACATCCGAACATGAAGTCTTGCCAAACAAGGACTGGTGGAAATCTATAAGACTTTAATACCCTTAATGACATGACGCAACTTACTGCCGAGTTCTGTCGAACGTCAACCAAGCTCGATGAATTGCAGCGTCCGAGGCTTACCATCGCAAATGTTGTAAAAAGGTTCCGCCTCATAAATGCCACCTCCCCAAACTCGAATCATGTTCTGATTCCCATCGACCAAGAGTTGCAACCAGGCGCGGTACCTCTCCACCGTTACTCTAGAAGCCAACTGACATCAGCCATGCGGAAAACTAAAGGAGAGCCACCAACGTCGTAAGGAAGGAATCTGCAGGAATCCAATTAGACCCGGCACAAAAGATCCTGACGTTGTTGACCTCAAATAGGAATGTCTTCCCCAGCTGATCAATGAGAGGTTCCTCTACTATGCGGACGCGGCGGAAAGCCACTCGTTCTGTCTTTGAATCGACGATTTGGCCAGCCTATGGCGTATGTGCGTCAATGGTATCGAGCACTCGGGTCATCAATACTCACATGATCGGAAACAGAAACCACAACTGTATAAATTGGTTGTTTTCCGTAATGAACGGGGTACCAGAGTTGAAGCTCCCCACTGAAGAATTTGAACTCTGCAAGAGCTTTCCCAAACTCCACTTTGATTCTTTTCGCTGTGTAAGCTTCCCTCTCTTGGGGGTCATTCAGAGTGATGGATGCCCAACCAGAAAATTCATCCGACAGCGACAAATCAACAGACACCTTCACGTCCAGTGTTCCTGAAACTACACTTCTAATATCTACATCCGTGAGGTGGACATCGTAGGTGTGCAGTTTGATGGGTTTCCAAGGACCAACGGTCATCAAAACTGGGCCCCAATCCCATCCATAGCTAGCGATCCCATCAGAGAATTTCTGAGAGGATGATAACCAAAAATACTTACTTGTATTGGGCCTTGCGCACATGCAAACGACTAGAGTCACCGTTCCAGAGGTGAAACTTGCCCTTAGCCTTCTCGATCGCCCTTCCCTGGAGCCTTGTAAAGTAGTGGACGAGTGATGTGAAAACAATGAATCACCTTCTTGAATGCACTGGCAAAGGTAATTAATAAATCGTTCATACCAAGTCTTAAAAAAGGCTTCGCAGGTGCCCTGTATGTGATGAACTGATTCTCGGTGCTAAGCGTTCGAACTATGTCAATGGTCAACGCCACTGAGAAATTGACAACATACTAGAGGATATGATGACCGTTCTGGCTCCATAATCATGAGTATCTTCGAAACCATGCTTAGAATCATACTTGCCAGTGTGATGCTAGCAAACGTGTCAAGGCCATCGAAAATAAGGTCCACGTTTGTAGTGGCTAGGTCCTTTTCTGTCACGGTGAATGTATTCTTGAATTCCCAGTCGGCTTCCCCGATCCCTGTGTCATTTGGGGATTAGTGTTAAGTTGATGACGGACGGGTAGATTGTGGTACATTGCACTTCCCATTCATTCAAGCCAAGGAACTTGGGGATTGGTCAACATTATAGTCCCGCAGAACAGTATAGCATCGCAAGATCTCACTGGGTCTGGGATTCTTTTGGATTTCAAAAGCTCGACATGAACTGTCGTGGGGAACTCTGAAACCGGCAGCCATTCGCCATTCTTCGTTCCCTGGCCTCCACCGACTTGACTAAACTGCCACCCTGAAGCAATGGCTCTGATGGTGCTCATGATCAAAGAGTGCTGAAGGAGGAACAATGTTACTTCGGATGCGGTGGGTATAAATCAGGCACTTCGGACATGCCGGGACAGTGGCGGTAGGTCAATTGCCGAGAATACTCCGATCTTATGTATGTACTCCCAGGATGCTTTCGGAGGGCTGGGCCAATCCAGCACTGACTCAAAATTGTGAAGTAAACGTATGTAGGTTCATAGGTTTTCTTGTCGGTTTTATATCCATGGCGCCCTACCAACGTCATGCTAATGGACTCTAATCGATGGCAGCCTTGAACGGGCACAACGAGATAGATCGATGTTTTTTAGTTTCGATACTGTGTCGGTACACATATAAAATTCAACCGATTCAGAGCAAGTAGCGGAACCCTTTGGGACGATTAAGCCTGGTGTCTTCTCGTTCTAAATCCTGGTTCAAGAGAGTGAGGTGTCTTCTGAAGATCCACGACATAAGGATGCACACGGCGTTTGTCGCGATGCAAATCGCACATGATCTCGCATAGGAAGGACCCCATGTAGACGGCCAAACGTAACTGCGAAGATGTGACCCGGCTGAAACAGAGATAATCAGGAGAATCACTCACGAGCCGATCACATTGCCGAACGACGAGAACGAATTGATGAATGCAAGAGCCACAGCACGTTTGGAAGGAGGTCGAGGTATAGAGTTGCTGACCCAGGCCCAAAAGATGATGAAACCGGCGTAGGACTGGGCCATAAGGAACCTTCGAAGGTGTGATCAAGAGATAAAAAGTATATCGAGAGAGCTACTCGCAATGATAAGTAACGGATTATTGTGTTCAAACTCAGCATTGCCATTGAAAATCCAAGAATCCCCAAGAGTAAAGACGCAGCAATGTGAAAAAAGCGCTCTCCATGTAAATCAGAGTCTCTGTGGACAAATCCGTCAGCACTTGTTGTCCCGGAGACGAGACTTGTCTAATCACCTCGACAATTTGAAACCTACAAGCGTGGCGAATGCCCAAGGTGGTGAACACAGAAGAAGAGTTATCCTCGGGGTAAATCCCATAGTCCCACTCAATGTGGGGAAGAATGCGTTAAATGATAGCGAAACTACCATGCTAGTCAATGCAATGCAGAGCCACCAAACCTTCCAGTCCGAAAGTACCAGCGTTAACCCAGTGGCCAGTGGATTTGTGTCATCTACTTCTCCTACATCAACCAAACTATCCTCCTCTATCCGTAGTTGTGCCAGAGCATGTTCTTCGGGAGTAAGCCACTCAGACGGCGACGATGGGAAATCAGGCAGGATAAAGATCGCGCTGAGAGCAACGGCCACAGTGAGTGTACCTTCGATGTAGAATAACCATCTACAAAAACAATTAAATACGTCGAAAACGAATCTGAAACACAGAATGTAAGTTTACCTCCATGCCGCATAACCTAAAACTCCATCCATAGAGTCAAGAATTGCAGATGCTATGATGGAGCCGAATGCATTGCTGACCATGATGCCGCAGGACAAAATGGCTGTCCTCTCCCCCAACTCCCTGCGTCTATACCTGTTAAACACTGAGCAAGGCTACACAGAGAGCATGCACAACTTGCCATTTAGAGAGAAGGAATAAAGCCCCGGGGAAAAAAGCGGCCTCAACAAATCCAATGAAGAATCTTGTTAAGAGAGCACCAGTGTATCTTCCCGAAGAACGGTTGAAACAAGGCGATAAAAAGAAATGCATCGACTTACGTCGTGATGGTGCCTGAGGGAAACGCTTTAGCCAAAGGCGATGGATAATGTACAATATTACCCGTAAGGATAGAGATGATGCCCCAGATAGCCATGCATCCTGGGAGATAGAGAGAGGGTCTTTCGATATTGTTGAGAAACATGTTGCTGTCAGGTCGGGCCAGTTTATTATGTGTAGAACAGATGAGCATAATAGCCACTTACGAAGGCACCTGCATGAGGATATAACCAACGTACAAGGCACTCAAGATGTCGTTGAATTGCGGTCCTTGCAAATGAAGATCTTCCTCAAAACCCCGAAGCCTCGCAGCACTTGTGGGAGGCAAGGCATCAGATCTTCAGGTCAGAGCCCCAGCCATGACTTTCCTCGTCGTGCAAGGGATAACTTACG
Source organism: Binderoboletus segoi (assembly GCA_038089175.1). Classification (NCBI taxonomy): domain Eukaryota; kingdom Fungi; phylum Basidiomycota; class Agaricomycetes; order Boletales; family Boletaceae; genus Binderoboletus; species Binderoboletus segoi. The sequence goes on along the minus strand of JBBPKF010000190.1, from coordinate 2,648 downwards.
CGGCATTGTTACGATCGATCTGAGTCATTATCCACTAAATGAACTGACCAGTACACGAGCTACTCACATAGTTTAGAATGTATATCAGGACTAATATCGACATTCGGGTATCCAGTTTCCTTAGGAGACTCTTCTCTATGCGTTCCCGGTTCGCTGGCGATGTGTATAGCACTGCTTCGCAGAGAGCACGTTCGCGCCGTTCCGGTGTGGAAGCCTCCCCAGAGATTCTTGGGTCCACAGCTTCGGGGCACATGTTCCCCGACACACAGACAGTTGATACGAGATCGTTGCAAGCAGTAAGGTAGGGACTCACGCAGGCTGGAGTAACCAACACCTTCATATGATCTATGCACCATCCAAACGGGATTTGCCAGGGGGGTTAGTAGGATACACCGTAACGCTCGGGCTACTGGACCCTTATTTATGTCAGTATTAGTGTTGTTGTGAAACAACCCCAGCCTGTCCAACCAGAGCGTGGGCCCAAGTTTCGGTAGAAAGTTGCCACGGTGGCAATATTACTGTATTGACGGAATACACTACGATAAGATAGTTCTCGTTGCCTTTCTTCGTACATTGTGGCATGTAGTTGACATTGGTTACCGAGCCGCTAAAGCAGGTACCTAAAGCCTTTCGGTAGCCCAGAAACATGCTCTGATGCCTCTGCTTCCGTGTTCAGTCGTGCGAGATATAGCCGGTATACCCAACACATAGCAACGCTCAACAGACTCGTCATGATACAGATGAGGTAAGAGTTGACATATGTTGGACCCCAGTACGATGGCCAGATGTATCTAGCGCAAAGTCATCGTATCGAGGAGTTCACCATGTAATGTGGGGAACACTTACGAAGCCCCGATATTGCCAAGGGTTGCAATCGTGGTGATGAAACCAATCCCGAGAGCCCGTTTTGACGATTCGGGAATAGAATTGCTCACCCAGGCTAGAGACACTGCGTAAGCAACGGACGCTTGGGTCATGAAAAAGCTGGAAAGGTGTGAAAACTTGTCATCTCTGAAAGACCGGGATAACACACAATGAAACGTAGCGGATTGCAGTATCCATCGTCGAGATTGCAATCAGAAATCCCATGACGCCCATCATCATAGGACCTGTGATATGCCAGAACCTATCGCCACTGGAATCCGAGTGTCTGCAAACAAAAGTCAAGTATGATGTATGTAATTCAAAGACTCTAAAAACCTTGTCACAAAAAAAGATGTAGCAGTGCCCGTAAGCCATGGAGGAGCACAAAGTAGAAGAGTGATGGTTGGGCTATAACCCATGGTTGCACATAACGTAGGAAAAAAGTTTCCAAACGAAAGGGCAGCAACCATACTGGATAATGATATGCCCAACCACCATACCTTCCAGTCAGTCAGCGCATCCCATAGACCGGAACCGTTCGTTTGCTTGAACTGATCTCGCTCGAGACCACGTAATTCCTCCCTCATTCGCACTTGCGCGAGATGGTATTCTTCGTTCGTGAGCCAGCTGGCAGGAGACGAAGGAAAGTCCGGGATTATACAAAAAGCAAAAGCAGAGATGATGAGAGTCACACCACCCTCGACGAAAAACAGCCACCTGGTAAGGGAGAAATAAGGATACGTAATAAAACTGATACCAATTTCGAAATCACCTCCATGCAGGGACACCGAGTACACCATCCGTCTGAGATAGGATACCAGACGCAATCAGTGACCCAAAGGCATTGCTGACAGAACTTCCGCAAGTGAGGATGGCCATCCTCAAACCGAGTTCACTACGAGTGTACCTTCATCTGGGAATGAGGGCGGCGAATAACGTGACAATTCATCAAAGATACCATCTGGAAAGGAGGAAAATAGCACCAGGGAAGAACGTAGCCTCTACAAATCCAAGTAAGAAGCGCGAGAGAAGAGCTGCATGGTAGCTATGAATGTCCGTCAGTTTGATGAACTTCGACTAGTATACTCGTAGACCTTTGGGAGAGGCCAGTACTGATAGATATCAATCCCCAAAGTAACATACCCACCGAGAGGTATACCGACGGCTTCATGGTCTGACTTAGGAACCAGTTCCTTTGGACCATTTCTCCGAATGTCTTCGTACTCAGGCAAGTTGAAACTCACGAGGGGGTTTGCATCAGCGAGTAGCCAACATAAAGTACGCCGACCAAGGTGTTGAATTGAGTACCCGACATATGAAGATCCTCTTCCAGGCCCTTGAGTCGTGCCGCCCTGGTGGAATGCACAACTTAAAGGTCAACAGCTATTGATATTGTAGTGGGCTAGCGTGCAACTCACGCTGCGTTGTTTCGGTCCATCTAGAATGAGCCGCGGTTGAGTTCTCGCGTCATAGAACAACGCGAAAGGGTCAATTTCACTCACGTAGTTCATGATATAGACCAAGACAAGGAAGCCGGTACGAAGATCTAGCTTTCGAAGAAGGTTCCTTTCAATCTCCCCGCGTCTCTCCACGATACCACCCAAGGTTTCCTCGCCCGAGTCAACGTTCGCTGCTCGGGTGAACGTACCATATTGATTCGTATCAATGGCACAATCACGGAGAAAGCTATTGCCTGGAGAAGAGAGCATTGCGTTGCCAGGTGACCAAGTGGTAAAAATACGACGTTTTTTATGGTCCGTGGGGCCGCGCCAAAATACGACGTA
>JBBPKF010000189.1:0-15943 GCA_038089175.1 Binderoboletus segoi | reverse complement strand
CGTACCAGCTCGTCCTCGCGGTCAAATGACCAAACGTTCGACGCCTTGGGTTAGACGGTCCCAGTCCAGGTGATCGGCCGAAAATAGTCCTATCAGGGACGTGACGCCGAACGTGGCACCGTTGTCGATCGTCGATCATTCTCATGCGGGTTTCCTCGAGCGTTCCTGACGGATATGTCCCCGTTGGTCCGGCGTCGATCCGGAGGTCGTTTTCACTTTGAACACGTCGCGTCCGTTGAGGGGATGGGCGAATGGGTCATGGACGAGCGCCGAACAACAGAACGACAGTTTTCTCTATCCCGCGGCAGTACACAGAACAGTGGCCAGAGAAATGTACATTTTTATGGTCGATCGACCGGGTATAGAGACAGCGACATGGAACATACATCGACGACAGATAGAGATCTATACAAAGCAAGGAAGGAACGAGATGGAAAGACATCCATGCAAACAGCAAACGAGAGGTAACGATAAACAGCAATAGCACGGGCGACGCACTGCTTCACATCTCGCGCAACTCGATCTCTTCGTGCGTGGCCCGTTCGACGTCCACGATCACCTGTCCGAACGAGTCCTGCTTGGACTCGAGCGTGCGCGTGCCGCCCGAGTGCGAGTGCGACATGTCCGACGCGAATTGGATGTCGGTGAACCGTGGAACACGCACGTCCCGAGAGCCGTCGACGGACGAGGAAACCACCGTCGACGCACGGCTGATCCACCCCTTTCCTTGGGCTTCTCTATATATGATCAAGAGCGGGGCGATCAACTAGAGGCGCGCAATCAAAGGGACGTGAGCACGACGAATCGGAACGAAAAGATTTCTCGGATCGCCAGGATATGTGGGCGAGGGGATTGAGCGACTTACCTGAGCTTCCCCCAGGACTTGTAGGAACGTGTACGAGATAGGATGGTTCACTGCAAACGGGATCAAGAACAAGAGTGAAAAGGTAGCATAGACCGCTGCGGACTCGACGAGCAACGCGACGACTGTCGTGCACTCGGTCGCATGACCTGGTCCGAGTAATTGGACCATTGTATGCCTGTAAAGCAACAATCGGGCGACGATAAGAAGTGTTACGACGATGGTGATAGCGAGGGAGACACAAAAATAGGGAGAGGTCCAGTTGATGGAATGACCGACGTTGGCGTAGGGTGACGAGAATGGCGAGGAGATTTGCAACAGGAAAAGAATGCCTAGGGCTATAAGGTAGTGTATTGGGAGAATGGTTTGAGGTGGAGAATGCAGAAAGGAGAATGCTCACCATACGATGCAAGCTGCATGAGACCCGTGATGATGAATACGATGCGCGCCGAGAAAGCGCCGAAATCCCTGTAGATGATGACACATCGCCATACCTAAGTGCGCCGGTCATTACGATCAGCGTCTGAGGAAGTCTGACTCGAGCGAAACACATACCAGCAAAGAGTCAGCGAGCCAGTTCGAAAGGACGTAGGATACGTTGGAGATTTCGTCCGCGCTGTTTGAGAACATCTGTTCCTCGTACTGACTCGGACCGCCAGGGAATCCACGATTATTGATGAACGCCAACTGCGTGAATTTGGAGTTGGATCCAAGGAAGAGGGATCCAAACGCGAACAAGGCCCACACGTAGAGGAGGAAGAAGAGGTTCCGTCTATGGCTCACGTCCCTTTGTTTGAGACGATCCCAGAGGGCAAGGGAGCAGAGCCAGAAAAGGGCCGCGACGATGCCATAGCCCACTGCGGTGATGAGCGCACCGGCGAGCCATGCCTCTTCTGCATAGAGCTGGGCTGAAGACTCTGGCGGGGTGTATGACATGTGTGGGGGGGCCAGGATACCCCACCCTTGAGAAAATGGACGGGGTTCAGGACGGAGAAACCGCGAAGCGAATAGAAGCAAACGACTGCGAAAATTGGCGCCGGGACGGTGGATGTGGCGATGTTCATGACAAGTAGTTCGAGCGTTCGTAGAGTCGGTTGCCGAATGATCTCATCACACTCAGGTTACTCGCTGCAAGTAACCATTTCATTACGCTCAGTTTCGCCTTCGTTTTGAATACGGTGTTGCGGACGCATCTCCACTCGACGGGACTGCGCGTGTCGGACAGGCAATAGACCTGACCAAATTCTTGGAATCGGCTACGACCGAATAGCTCCCGTCGGCGCTGATAACGTAAACGGCTTCGACCTGTCATCAACCCTTCACCACTGCAATTCATATCGAGTTGATGATGCATCGCACAATTGAGACGAGCCATGAGCCCGCTTAACGGCCACACCGCGATTGCTGTGCGGCATGGATGCCGAAACAAGTTGGTGAGCAGACCCGGAGGTGTGTGCTAGTACGTGTTCTCGCCTGTGGCCATGTCTTGATGCCGAAGCTCCAGCTGTTTTCGAGGCAAGACTCGTCAACTCAATCTATGAGGCAGTATGCATTCGGGTGGGTTACCCTGACTTAGCAGTCCCATGCAACGGAATGCTGGAATTCTTGGAACGTTGATCACTGCAACATTATGATCAGTCTTCTTCCCGTGGGAGAAAACACACCTACCTTACACGGCCAGCCTTAGTTACGTCCTCCATCGAGGCCATTTCAATTGGGACGCTTCCGACTGACACCGAACCACACGTGATCGCTCTTTCTGAGGGACATACACGTGGGTATTCGACTGACCCTCCAACCCGTTCCACAGCACGAAAAAATGAACGCGTTTCGAGAAGACGGTGCATGTGACTGGGAGGACGTTTCCAGCCTCGGTCTACATACTCTTATTCAATCAAACGTCTAACTTGGAAGCTTTTTCTACAGAATTACAAACGCAGTCGATCCTGTATACCATCCAAAAAGGCGATGGCTTCAGCTCTGAACGTGTCGTTGGTGAATGTGATCACGTTCGGATCTTCAAAGGTCAAAAGCTGGGGCGAGCAAGGGTCGTATCGTGGCCAATCGACGTGGGTCAACATGGACGGCGCAGAACCACTCGGATAGCCGTTCGGGGGAACGTTCGGGTTCAGATTGTATGCGAAGTTGACTGACGTACAGGGCAATTAGAATGCTATGGACAAGATGATTTGGGCAAGCTTCCTACCGAGTGCATCAGTGCCGATCCAATCCGTAGTTCCCGTCAGGTCGTAGAACTCTTGAAGGTCACTTGCGTGAAAGGATCCTACGCCCGGGACATATTTGCCCCTCTTCCAGACTGTTTGAAAGAATCATCGAATCGCTCCCACAGTTATGCGAACCGAAAACTCACGAAAACCCCAGACGTCTTGTGTGCGAGAGAGATGGCTGGCAGCGTAACGTCGAGGAACTTGGAAAAAGTAGTCGCCTTGGAACGACGAGATGCGTTTGTATTCCGGACTATTGGACGTGAGAGAAATCAGGGGTTATACCACAACAGGACCCACCTCAATGTGTCGTTCGTTCCGACGTCATATGGGGATCCCTGCCAAAGGTCAGATCGTCATCGCAGCACGGCTAGACAGAACCCGACACGCACTAAAGAGGGGTTATCCGGGTACAGTTTTCCGAGTTCCTGAATCTCGTCCTTGGTCGTACCGACAAGGAAGCTAACAGATCGTGAACCCTTTGGGGAGGTGGCCACAAGGAAGGATGCGTTCTACTTACTTTGTCTGTATGTATTCTTCGAATTGTTGACTCGTGCTGTTACGGTCCTGACGCATCAGTCATTCACGCAGGGGAAAATGGAGCCACCCTCACGTCACATTGAGGCTGTAGAGGGAGAAGAGTCTAAAAATGATGTGAGTAATTGAATACCCACGAGATCTCGATTGGTTCACTCACGTCCCCTCATCGTCAACGCCCCCGAGAATAGTGGGTACCTGTCAAGTATTCGGTCATCATGGCCAGACCAGTTTGACGAAGCCTACCCGTGCGTATTCGCCCTCATTCAGTAATTGCCTGACCGATCGCTTCAAGAAGACACCGTCGACAAGCGGCCTCCATGGAGTATCAAGTGCCTGGTAGGAAAGTAGGGGAGGGGTCTGCAGGACCGCGTCCAGGATCGTTTGGTAAGGAGCTTCACGAAGGCAATCTAGTGTGCTGTTCGCAGAAGTGCAGTTGGTCTGTGCCACGAGGAAGTCGTAATTGTCTTGCGCTCGCTTAGAGGTTAGGCTATCGATGGGCGAAGCAGCACCAGACTCCTAGCCAGACCCAAGAGCCGTTTAATATGTGATGGTCTAGATTTATAGCGAATTTTACCATGACAGCTCCCCGGAACAGCCCATTTAGTTGACCGTCATAAGCGACCATCTGTAACATCACGGATACCGAACCAGCGCTCTGGCCCCACCTTTTGAGATGGTGTTTCAGGACCGCTCTAAAGCATAGAACATGCAACACTCACAGTACCACTTTTTCTGGGTTTCCCCCAAAGAGATGAATATATTTTTGGACCCATTGAAGCGCCAAACGTTCTGCATGAGTGCGTTAGTGCCAACCACTCGAAGGTCTCTCTAGGTCTTACGATCATGGAGTCCCCAATTCCCAAACGAATCCGCCTGGACTTCCTTACCGCCGAGGAAACCGAACGCTAGTTTTTTTTGTCACCCAACAAACCTTGAAGATGAGGATGTGAGAACCAACCATTCACTCGGTAATTGAAGGAAACATAAATGACTGGCGAATTCAAACTGACTGAGCGGGAGACGATCTGAGTACCGTTGTAAGGCGACGAATCCGCATATTCGAATGCGCCTGTCGATTAAATCAGGCTCCCGTCGTCGGGTCAGGCATGTCGAGGAATTACCTCCATATATCCACTGCATTTGGGTGAGATCCGTTCATTGAGAGGCGACAAAACTTACAACGATGACAGGAAGACCAGCTCCTTCAGAGACGTGTGCAGGTCTCACGACATTCAAATACAAACCTACGTGCTCGTGTAATTGAATCAGGCAGCAGACACTAGGAAATGTGAACTTACAGTCCTCTGAAGCATTGGCTGCTAATGATTGGGGCAATATCTCTGCGATATAATGGGTTGCACCTGCGAGTCCAGGGTTGTCAGGAAGGGATTTATGGAGACCGAGGGGAGGCTTCTGGGGACAGGCATTTCCAAACCGGGTTGCATTCCTAACACCAGAGAACGGCTGGGGTGGCACCGGATTGCTGAAGCGGAGCTGGCCCACACTGGAATACCATCAGATAGGCCAGGGTAAGCCAGAACATATACTGTGAGCTTACGGAGGCTCTGCGAAGGGTATGCCAAGAAATGACTCGGTGTCTCCAGCGGAATCAAACCCCTGAAATGTCCCATGGTCTATGATGACTAAGGGTGCACTGGCTGAGCTAGAGGTGGGAGCTGAGAACACGCCAGAAATGAGCGAAAGCGCCTGAAGGGCAGGTAGAATAAAGGAACGTGGTGATATCATCTTAGGTGCAGAGTGGCCAGTGCGACGACTCTCAAGAGGCAGAGCTACCACAGTGGGGTGCGAAGATACTTATAACACTTCGAGTCAAATCTGATTCGGAGGTTCCCTCCACCATGCGCTGTCCACACTTATATTCCCCGACGAACGGAGATCAGCTTTGCAGATCGTACGTCGCCTCTCACCTCAGTCCCCGTCTCACCCTTCAATCGCCCAGGTGTGCGAATGATGCACCAACGTTTCAACTCTCCCTGGTCACAATCACTCCAATCAGCTCGGAGGCAATAGTAAATGTCTCACCAGTGTAACCAGGCGCCGCGTCTGCGGTGAATACATAGCACGTCACCAGCGTTTTGACCGCCGTTGGAAGAAGGTTCCCATATTACCTGTTCCGGCAGATTCCCCCAAGCCAACTCTCAATAAACAGAAGCCCATAGACCATAGTCGATCTTCTCCATCTGCCATGATAGTGATAGCAGTCTGCGTTTGCGTGATTGGTATAGCCTGAGTACACCAATTCGGCATTAGCCGTGACGTGCCAAACAGCCAGTAGTAATCTACATGTATTGGGTTCGTTTTGCAGCCGTCTGGGATCGCGGCGTATGGGCCTCGCAACGACACTACCATGGGAATTCGAGCAACTCCTGTTAAGATCGGTAGGGGCTTGGGGTGCTCAGTCACCACTTTCAAGACTTCGTTCTCTCTGGCCTAAGGGCATGAAACAGATTTTGCACCGCCTTTACATGTGATTGCATGTGTACCCCACTGCTGCAGCCTACTCCCTGCTATGAGGCTACGGTCGCCGATCCCAATCTTTTCCCGCGTCATTCCGTCTATCTAAGCACCCTCAGACGTCAAGTAGGATCATCTTGACTGTTGGCGTTCATTACGTGTTCTCGAATCACTGTAGGTTCTCAGTAACTCGCTTCCAGGCTGGACGCTAGCTCCCGTAGGCAGACCAAGGGGTCGAAGACAGATGGTTTGCATGATTAGTGGTGGTGCAGACGTTTTCCATCTCTTTATTTTGTTCCGATGCAGAGAACACGTCTCAACTCCCCTGCAAGAGAGCTAACTTTGGGCCGAAGTCGACGTAATTTTCTTTGTGACCAATCTTCCAACACAGTTCTACATCTTCAATCCAGTTTTATGAGATCCTCTTCGTCGACAGGAACGAGACAGCAATGGTGGCCTGTGATGTTGTATGGAAAGTATGCGTTGGTTTGGCCGTCACGGCAGTATCGGGAATTGGCGGGCATCGTAAGGCAATGTTCACGCTTGTTGTATACCCTCGTGTACTATTGTAGGCCAATTTTAACTGACCATGCAGGTGTTATGGCTGTGTATTACCTCGGAGCTCATATTGTTTCATGTCTTCCGGTTTCTGCACGCCGATGTGTCGAAGTTCCACGCCCTGAAACCAGAAACCTGTGCACGGCCTGTTACGAGGTTCCTCTATTTCACTACGATGGTGGTTGCGAACTGTTATCACGGGTGTAGAGCTACAGTCCTGTTTCAATCCCATGTGAACATTGATTCAGTGTCAGGACGCGCGAGGGTCCGGCTTTACCTAAGCTGTCGTATGGTGCGGGAGGTTCGACGTGCTCCCGTATGCTTGATGTTGGTCCTGATTCCACACTTATGTGTCACATTGGCAACTACAGCTAGCTGCTATTTCCAGACCTGGAAGGATGGTTGTAATTTTCACGGAGCTCCTTCAGGTGTCGCATGTCTACCTCGAGCGTTCCGCTGACAGCGTTCGTCGGAAGGAGATGCGCACGCAATATGAATAAACATGCTACCGAATCCTCCATGATATTGGGGGTTGGTCACTGGTCCGATAGGGTCGGGTAGGTTTATCAAGACACCAAAGTTTGCCTTTTGGAGAAGCGGGGCATAGAAGGACTTCAGCACGCAACTGCGTAGTACGAAACTCTAAGGATGGGTCGGCCATTGTTGTACGGTGTTCTCTCTAGATCCGAGTGGATACATCCAGTCCCGGAACTTCGTGAATTTGATGCAATGGTGGAATCGAGCCATTCCATGTTCACCTCCTTCATTTCTTGTCAGCATTATGCTACTCGCAGTGGGTGATCAGAACAAGGGTGTTCCAGTCTGTGTTTCGCTGTCAATCTTCGAACACGCGAACCAAAATCAAAGTCGCGATTGAGCGGGATAAACTTGCGACTTCGCCGGAATGCCATGTGTCTGCAGGTACAGACGGCAGCTACGGACAGCAGTTACATTCGTACTTCTCGAATCCATGTTCGCCGCCAGAGTACGGCTGACAGCGCGCGGTGGCTATTTCGCATTGGGTCGAATGTTTGATACTCATTCGTATGATCCCTGAACACGACAACCATCAAGGCGTCGCTGTGAAAGGTTTGTTTCCTGCCCCTTTCACCACTCTCACTGCTACATGACATACCCACTGGCAGAGAGTGAGGTCTTGGATCGAACAATAAAAGGGTCGATGCTGTAACGGGTCCAAACGACTACAAGTATCTCTGCGCAGTGTGGCATCACTTTCAAAAACATGATCCAGCGGCTAGTCATTCTCTTCCCACCGTATCGATTTGGTCCTTGTCTGGTACTTTGATGATTCTCAACAGCCTGACGTAATCCCACTCTTGCCAAGGACATTGAAGGATCATCCATAGATAGTGACAAGAATGTCCGTGTTTGTGTAAAACGAGGGGAGGCAGTGCGTCGTTACTCAATTTTCCATCAATCAACTGGACGGGGCACCCCAAAGTGGCGTTCGACTGACGTGGGTAGTGGCGTCCACCAAAACCTAAGAAGCGCGAGGCAATGATGCCATTGGCAGTACTTGCCCCTATAATCAACTCTGTGGCCGGCCCGTCCTGTTGGAACGCTTTGGCAGGCCAGAGGCGTGAAACGTAACCATCGATACCGGGATGGTTTGGGGCCTGAATGGGAAAGGAAACGACAGCGAGCGCCAACGGAGGCCCACTGCATGTTATGGATAAGGGAATTCAAGGACGTCGTTGAAGACGTTGGTGACACTCTTTATCTCACCGTGCATTAGGTCGAGGCTGCGCTACATCGGATGGAAGTTGAGTCCCCGCCACGCCGACTACGCGGGGGAAAATAGTGTCTGTCATCCGTTTCATCCCGATCTGGAGTCCCACAATCTTCCCCAGATTCGCTTAGTAGAGTGACACCACCGGGGGGAGAGAGAATGATTGTCAAATCCGTCCTCATGGTCTACTAGTACTGCGTCATGCACTCTGTGACCGCTGGGGTCGACGTCGGACTTGACCGATTGCCGCGAAACTAGTTAAAGGAATATGGCGAATACCGCGACATACTACAGACTTAACGCTTAGTATAGATGAGTTTTACATGCCAGAGATGAAAGCGAGAAGGGACAAACTAGGGATATTCGGCGTTTGGTTCACAATACTCACTGGATAGCTCAAGAGTACCGGGCATGGGACACCAGTATACTTGAAAGAAACACTTAGAGATATGGGGAAGAACTATCAGTAGAATGCGGGCCACGACCGTGCTTGCTCAATTTACTAACTTGTCCGCAATGTTTGTGGTCCAAGCATGATGTAAGAAAAATTCGATCTGCGAGCACAAACCTGATCACAATCATGAGAATCGACACCCGCTGCCCTCATTGGAGCTGCTCTCATCGGAGCTGATTGCGCATACATTCCCCGCACTCGCCATCAGCCCATTATCTAGCCCAAATACTCGCATTCGTCACGATGAGATGGTGTGCGACGGCCTCCTGTTGTAAGCATACTTGTAGAGGGATTTATGCGGTGCATTGACTCCCTGAACACGGATTGACCTCGGAAATTTGGTCTTACTGGTTCAGTGTCACGCAGCCAATCACAAACGCAGGTTGGAACGTGCAGGGATGACCAGTTGAAATGCGGAGCACAGAATCAATTGGTCGAAGGCATTGGTACACCAGGGGTGAAATGTAGCCGCTGTCTACTCCTTGTTTTGTTCTCTAAATTGTTTCGCCCACTGGTCTAGATAAGGCTTCGGGTTTAAACAAAGCAAAACGAGCTTGCGTACCAACATGGAAGGTATTGGCCGATCGGGAAGGACATGCCGGGTCTATCCGTATGCTAACATTGAGAACCGAATTGGTGAAGGAAAAACACTCCATTACCTCTCGTTCTGCGCTAACAGACCAAACACCATACGCAATGGCAAAGATGGCGGTCATAGTGATTGCCGTGTTGCTCGCCCAGTTCGCAGGACGAGTCCACCATCCACCTGTCGGTTGCTGTCATTAGATTCGCGGCAAGAACATCCATTGCAACGCACCTGCTGGCGACCATACATGCTTTGGATACGGGTAACGCGCACCACCTCCCTGTGCAAAAAAATGAGACCCGAGGAGTGACAAACCAATGCGGGACGTACCATGACTGAGCAGTGGACGATGCAATGGGTTTGAGAACGAGGATGAAAACGAAACCCTAACCTCATACAGGGTTAATTCAAGTTTGTGTTACGTCAGACGCCGGTTTACGTACTACTTACCAGTGTGCCAGCTCACGCGGGCCGCTGGCAGGATGATGGCCCTTGCGACTCTCATATCATATCTGTGGACCGTTGCGCCTGACTCATTCCGGCCTTGGCACGATTCCTTCCTTTGGCGGGGTATCTGCAGAGGGTGACACGCAATTACCGAGTACAGCCCTTATTGGAATCTCCTAGGGTTTTGAGAATGGTTACACGCGGAATAAGCAGCTTGACATGCTGTTCCACTTCACCTTGACCCTGGTACTGACATCAGGCATCTTCTTTCAATGCGACACTGACTTACCATTGGCTCATGTAGAATTGGGTGGCCGGTCTCCATTTTTGTGATTGAATGATGTGAAAGACTCCGTGCCACCGATCTATCATGACCCTCTGCCCGTCTCATTGATTCTTGGATGCCTATCTGGGCTTCCGACTACCGTGCGAGTTGCAACATCAGTGCATCTTTGAGGGAGTTGCACCGTTTTTTCTTGGTCATGTTCACACATTCTCGGACTTTCAGGAACCCCTCGTGATCATCGTGCATACGCCTTATCGGCCGCGGGCGATACCCTCAATTCCATAGTTATCACGAATATATGAGTGAGCGGAATTAACCAAAATAGTTTGCATTCTCAAAGCATCGTTGCTCACTAGTCTCCCTAGCCACGACTTTCGCTCTCAGTGCGGTGGTGTTAACAATTGGTGAAACCTCGTGCCTTCAGCATTCCAAGATCGCATCATGATGGAAAAGAAACCCATCAACATCCATGTTCCTCACCCAACGGGACAGCATAGTCTTTACTCATCTGGCTGTCCAGCCAACTGTTTTTGTCAGGCACCCGCCGCAGGAGTGGAGCAAACTGAAATAGACCACATAACTCCTCTCGAGCGCCTTTGCTCTGACAATTTGGACATGGGCGTCCGCGTTAATTATGGGTACCTTACATTGTTCATATAGCTGGAGTCGCACTGCGTGATAAGGAAGACTCTTCGACCTCCTCACATCTTTGGTGCTGGCATGTCTCTGTCTACCTTGATCGCTTCCCTTGATGATGTGCAGTTGTATGATTACACGATTGGTGAGTGTACCCTCGCTGACGATGGACCATATTCTTTTCGACCCGTCAGCTTCTTATTGATTTATTGTATGCAGTCGCTGCTGCCACAGCAGTTTGTTATGATTATGGTGTGCATGTCGAGTCCTTTACTTTGGAGTTGCTGACATTTTTCTCAGCCATTACGATTTCACGTGAGGTATGCGTGGTGTCAAAAACCTGCATTTAGCTCACGCTAACCGGTATACAGGTGGAACTGATATGGGTATGGTACAGCGTTCTATAAAATGAATCTACCTTAACATATCGTAGATGAAGCCTTGGTCTGCGATGTCCACACTTTTCGTCGTGGTAATGTACAGGAAGCCTTCAATATCCCCTTGAATTAACCCACGTCCTCTAGGCGCGTTATGTCGGAATTGCAATTGCAGTGTATGTCTTCATTTTTATGTAGATCGCTCAGATCGCTGATTGGAGTGACCAGTATGAATGGACTGGGTATGTGATCTAGCGCGATTGAAGATTATTTACGAATCGTCCCCGATAGGGTCTGGCGCCGGCGTCTTCAACACGTCTGGATTGGTATGTGCTTCCTTTGTATTATACTTCAATACCCTCTTAATTTATTCTAGGAGTGAGCGTGGATCCTGATAGCAACTTGCAAAAGTCACTCACGATGACATGTGTTTTGTGACTCGGAAACAATAGTTGTATGTCTTCAGTGTCATTGCTGGAGACTGTGGCATGCTTAGGCTGAATACTTCTCAGGTATGGTTGTATTCCAGATTCTCACTTGGACAATCGTAATCTACACGATCGCAGTGCATGGTTCGTCGTTCTGAGCTGCTCTGGGGATGCCTGCCTTACGACTTCCGTATAGCGATCATGATTCTCCGTGTCTCGGCCATGTTCGGTAAACCGAGAAGAACTATATATATTCTATCTTTTCTGTACTCGCCGGTTGCGGTCATTGCGATCGTTTCGGGGTTCTTGATGGCTGGCCCCCGCAGCGGCATCGTTAGTGCGTACCATAATCCCCTTCCCTGAGCTTTCAATGACTTCATCGTGCGCTCAGTGACGACTACTCTCCTCCCCTTGCTTAATGTCAACATCTGCAACCTCCAGCTTGGCCGCAGCACAATGATTCCCATCTACGACGGTATCCCAGGGATGGTATTTGAAATTCTATTGATGGCGCTGGTGATCTATCGCTTCGCTATACACTGCATCGAAACGAGGAAAATGTTAGGAAGACAAAGGATCAACAAATACATGATACTCCTACTACAACATAGTGTGTTGTACTTTTTCCTGTATGGGAATCTCTGCTCCACGAATCGTCGTGTTGAATGCTGACATCAAATTCCAGGAACTTGACTTACAGGGGATTTATGACCGGGATGTTACTAATACCTTTTTCGACCTCGGTTAGTCAATCCTTCTGCCGCAATGTCTCCTAAAACGAATTCAATATCGTATAGCCGCTGTACGTGGCGCTCGCCACTCTATACTCCTACTCCGTTCCGTTCATGATATATCCTCGCTTCGTGTTTGACATGCGGGGTCATCGTTCTACGTCGGGAGGATTGCATGTTAGCAGCGAGGGTTCCAGACAGCCGCGTCCACCCGGCCACTCCAGATCGTTGAGCGAGCCAACAACTGATAGCACGGGCCACGAACTGTCCGGGGAGACGCTTCCGATGTCTCAGAAGGAACCTCAGCGCACAATCGAAGAAATTTTCTGAATTCTGGGAACCGGTTTCCAGTTGGTTAGCTCTTGATCCCAAGTACACAGTGCTATGTCTTTCGCCTTACTTTTCAGAACGAGCTCGTTGATGTCGTAGTGTACAATTTATTACGCGTGGGTTTGATTTGTCGTGTATCACTGATTGGTTGTTCGAACCCGGGGGTCTAAACCGATTGAAACCGAGGAGTTGTGATTTTGTCGTGCGACTCGACCCATGAGGGCTTCAAGCAAAGTTACGGGAGTCACACGATCTCGGCCTTCAAGTCATGGCCGGATGCTTTTCATTACAAGCAATGCTTGAAACGGTTGCAAGTGGAAATCAGGGCTCGGGAGCGAGAGACACGAATTGTACGTCTTTGTTGCCTTTGTTGCCTTCATCGCAGACCCAAACTTGAGCTTGAGCAATGGGTTACACGTTTCCCCGATCACATACCAGTGGACCAGCTCTCCTTGTACCTGTGACCCGCTCAAGACGCGAGAAGCGTGCTGCGTGCGACTGTATTCTTACCGCCAAGGACACGGAAGCAACTTGGAATCTCACGTGTTATGGACGCTCAAGGAAGGATTCCGTTGTGGATAAGCAGAACCAAGGTTTGGTGACGTGGACCGATGTCACTCGCCTTGTGATCTGGCCTCAAGTTATGGCACGTCTATTTTTTGAAGACTTCAACCGCGGACATCCGCTCAACGGAAGCGTTCCATTTCCCACATTTGGCTGTGATCGCCACAAGGTGTGTCACGGGAACACGAGCGCCCATACAGCTAATGGTTCCAGATAAAGAATGAGATGACTTCCACACACAGCAACATTAATCGTTCTCACAACTCTCTCAGTCAGTACTCACATGGCTTCAACACGCGCTGGCATTGCCCACCAACCACGTGGGCAAACAACGATCGAATACCTCCCACTAGAAGAAGTGAGGGTGAAAGCGTGGGTAGTGGACGGTACGTCGTTGCGCTTATCTCCTGATTCCTCGGACGTTCATGGCCGCCCATGTAATGATATAGTATCTTCCCGCATAGTCCTCACCCAGACGTTTTACAATCCGTCGGATGAACCCACGGGGAAGGCAAAGTACGTCTTTCCGCTCCCGGCGAGCGCCGCGGTATGCGCATTCGAGCTGGAGCTGGATGATGGGTCGATCATCATCGGGGAAGTGAAGGAAAAGGAAGAGGCTGCGCTCACGTTTTCCAACGCAGTGAACCAAGGGAAGATGGCAGCGCTTGTCGAGAGAGTAACCGACGATAGTGAGTCCTATGGATTCTGTGGTCGACGTGGATGCAGATGCGCGGTTCGCCACGCCCCGTACAGTTTTCACGATCTCAGTTGGATCTATTCCTGCCACCACGAGGGTTGTATCGCACTTGACTGTGAGTTTCATATCGTACTCGTTCCGTCCGCATCAACGACATCTGCTTGCAGTTTGTCATGGATCTCTTGGACGAAGGATCGCGGGACCACGTCCGATTACAGCTGCCGATGTACATTGCAGAGCGCTACGGGACACCACCCGCGGCCATGCAGAACACATCTTCCGCAGATTCCCGCACCCGAGTTCATATCAACGTCGATATCCAGACGAGCGATGTCATATACAACATCCGTAGCCCAACACATTCAATCCAACGACAACGCTATAGGGGCCGTTCAGGTCAAAGATCGCAGAGGCGCATGTCTGCAGTATGGAAATCATCCGAATTCTTGACCCATGACTTCGTGATCACCATACACGCCGAGGGACTGGATAAGCCTAGATGCTTTGCGGAAGTGCTCGTCGCGAGTGGGGATCGGAGCGGCGAGGGTTCTACTATGGCGATGCAGCTGACCCTTGTTCCCGGGTTCCTAACTCCTAAGGTGTCTTCACAGGAGTATATCTTTATCATTGATCGATCTGGCAGTATGAACGGTGACCCGATCGAAACCGCGAAGCGGATCCTGACCATGCTACTTCGTCTCCTCCCGTACGAAAAGACCACATTCAATATCTTCAGCTTTGGGAGTACAGTGACTGGTCTGTGGCAAAGCAGCCGCGGGCTCGATCGGGCATCCTTAGTTGAAGCGGTAAGCTTTCTTCTGACAGAAAATAGGCTACTTGACAGTTTAGTTGCAGACATTACACGTTGCGAGCATGAGCGCTAATTATGGCGGAACAGAGATTCTCAACGCCCTTCAGATGGCATTCAGCTCACGTGGGCTTGATCGCCCAGCGGCAGTATTCTTGCTTACTGATGGCCAAATCCATGTGCGTGGAACGGCTCCAAAATCACCATCATCTAAAAACATTTCCATTCCAGGGGGGTGAGGTACTGAATCCCTGGGTGGTCGTTTCTAACGCTGTTGGAAAATCTCCAACTCGGGCACCAGTGCGTCTTTTCGTCCTCGGGATCGGGGGCCAAGTATCCTCCGATGTATGCTCTAGCCTCGCGGAAAAAGGTAACGGAGAGTGCCTCTTTGCACTTGCAGTGGAAGACATTTCAAGAAAATGTGCTCGACTTTTGAATGCTGGACGCTCAAAAAATATCGAAAGCATCGATATTGATTGGGGACAGAATGCCTCGCCTCCTCCAGCTAGGGCACCTTCACCAACCGTGCCGCACTTCCCTGCGAGTATCCCTGCGCTCGCACCCCCGTCGTCTGTACAGCAAGCTCCTCATGCATTGAAAAACATATTCTCCGGAATCCGCTTCACGGTCTTCGCGATTATCTCATCAGAGACTGTCCCAGCTTCTGTAAAGTTGATTACCAAACTCCAAGGAGACCCAACCCCTCGGGAGCTGGTCGTGGAAGTGGCAAAGGTGAAACCATTCCCAGCCAACGAATATTCGACTATCCCAATCGTGCATACGTTGGCTGCGCGGAAGCTCATCGCGGAGTTGGATCATGGATCAGGACCTCTCCCTGTTGCAGCTGCAGGTGATGCTCTCTTGGCCACTCAAGAGGACTTGCGTAAAGCTGGCATAGTTAGGCTCGGCTTGACGTACCAGCTTGCAAGCAAGCATACTTCCTTTGTCGCTGTCCGGGAAGGGGACGAACCCGTAAGGAGTAGGCGGCGTAAAAGTGGTGGAATGGGGTGGGCTAGATCGCGAGTGCAGCGAATCGACAGTAATACTCAGGAAGATAGCCCCGCGGAGGCTCCCACTTTCCTGGACGATCTCATTAATGGCGTGGCATCCATATTCGCGTCTGTCTTCGGTTTCCTTAGCGGTTCGACGGGTACGATGACCACAACTCCCCGCCCTCGTTCTCAGCGCC
>JBBPKF010000188.1:0-15981 GCA_038089175.1 Binderoboletus segoi | reverse complement strand
CAAACCAAAGTGTGACCACAAGACCCCCCTTCATCTGAATGTGATTCCCAATGCACCATGGAAGGAAATCTCGATCAACATCATTGGGCCACTCCCAGAGTCACAGGGAAAAGATGCTCTCCTTGTCATAGTCGACAGATTTTTGAAAATGATACATACCTTTCCCATCACAACAAACATCATGGCATTGGATGTTGCCACAATCTATTGAGATCAAATCTTCAAACTACACAGAATCTCAAAGAAGGTGATATTTGACTGAGGAACACAATTTGTATCCTCCTTCATGACTGACCTCTACAAACTACTGAAAGTGGAAGCAAATCCATCCACAGCCTATCACTCCCAAACAGATGGTCAAACCAAGTGGTTTAACACAGAAATAGAACAATATCTGTGAATATACTGCAATCACAGATGGACCAATTGGGCTGAGTGGATTCCCCTCATGGAATTCACCCACAATTAGAAAACATCATTGGCAACAGGATTTTTGCCATTCGTGCTGAACTATGGACAACAACCCATCAATTTCAACATAAGACAGACAGTCAGAAACAAAGCTGCCAAAGACTTCACAGAACACATGAAGTGAACCTGTGATGAAGCCAAGGTAGCACTTGAGCATGCTGTGGCTGACATGAAATGGTTTTATGACAGGAAAACCAAGGAGTGCCCCAAATACAAACCTGGTGACCTTGTCCTCATTGAAGCTTCATACATTTGTACTGACCAACCAATGAAGAAATTCAACAACAAACAATATGGCCCCTTCAAGGTCATAGAGAAAGTCAGATCCAGCACATATCGACTTTGACTCAATCATGCCTGGAAACATATACATCTGATCTTTAACAAATGTCAACTATGGCCTTACATAAAAGGCCAATTTCTGAGTCAAGTCAAGGCTGCTCCACTGCCACCTGACCTCATAGATGGTCAAGAAGAACAGGAGATTGAATACATCATCAACTCCTGCATCAAACAAGAGAAAATAGAATATCTTGTACACTGGAAAGGATTTCTGAGAGAAGAAAACAAGTGGCTCAAAGAATTAGAGCTGAAACATGCCCAAGATGCCATTTGCAACTTCCATTGTCACCATCCCACCACCTCTAGGCCCCAGTCATGAATGCACCTATGTGCATGCAAATGCCCCATATGCAAAGGAGCCTCACTTCCTGTCCCTACTAGACTCTTCACATTTCCTGACTTTCTCTCCTTCCATTCAAAGTACAATCACTATTCTGATGAGATGTTCAAAATTCCTCCCATTCTGGGAATCACAAGTATCATGACTGTCAAGGACCTCAGTCCTTGAAAAGGGGGAAATGTTAGAATCTTTTTACTTTTCACACCTTTCACACATATCAAGTATGACATAGTTATATTCTCCTCTCTTGATTCACACTTCACATTATCACAGAACCTTCTAGCATATTATATAGTTCTATACTGGCCTTCAATTAGTTAGTATATATATCTGACCACATCCATGTATGTTTCTCTAGTCTTGGAATAATTATTCATTCTCTTGTCTTGCAAGTTCCCTGGAGCTTGTCTCAATTTGAGTCATATCTAACAGCAGTAAGCTTCTTCATTGCTGAGACATTTGTATGGAACTTGCAGATTGTTCTCCACCCAAAGGTGGGCATACCCTGGTAGCTAAGTTACATCAAACTTGTAAGTAGTGAAGCACAACAATATCTACTGATTATGCACCTGGTATCAAGGAGCTGAATTACATGGCCTCCATGTGCAATAAATATGTGAAAGAGATGAGTAAGTATTGCTTTCCAGCCATCAAGTTCAAACTCATGGAGAAGGTTGACCACAAAAAGCTGGAAGAAGTTGATACCCTTGTTGTATAGATGACTAGAAAATGTATTCTTAGTGCAATCTCATCAATATCAGATCTGTTTGAGAAGTCTGAGATGCACATTGATTGAAACATATGACCCTTCATCCAAAAGATCCTTCAAATGTTCATCATCAACTGTTGCACCCCTCTCAAAGATAAGCTGCTGTGCTGCTGCAATGGTTGTCTGCTGTTTGGGGTTATCTATCTGATAACATTTGATATGTAGCTTCATATCTTGAGCAGTTCCAAGGTTCACCAACTCTGATTTTTGAACCAAGCAATAAGGACAGGGGAACTTCCCCAAGAACTTGATACCTAAGAGCAGTACTCTAAGTGAATTTAGGAATACCATATGTCTTGTAATACTAAAGTGGACTTACTTTTCAGGGTAGTTGGCTGAGTAACTGAAAAACTGAGGAAATATCTGTTGCAGTACACCATTTCCACATTGAACAACTATTTCATAGGTGTAAGCATGCATGAATTTTTCATCCAAAAGTAGTCCCCAGATAGCCTGCATCAATTCTTGCTTGCAATGCATCATGACTTCTCTTGTCACTGGTTTTCCATGGTGATACATGTAGTGTGTTTGAAAGTCAGCTGAAAGCTTTAATTGCAACAAATGAGTGATGGAATTATCTTCAGATATCAGGAACTCACAGTGGGAATATATGCAACATGGTGACAAGGATTGGATGTTGGCTTGTGTATACTTGGATTTATTCCCAAAGAAAAGATAAAATGGCCAAAGGGATGTGTCTCCAAAGTTTGTGAGATGAGTTGAGTCAGACCATAGCATCAATGAGGCCACAACACATTCAAGGTTATCATTCAGAGTATCAGGCTTGGTTGTAAATGGAAGGATATTCTCTGTAGGCTCAGAGGATATTTGGAAAGTTGTTGGAGATGGGGAAATTATAGGTGGGAAGTCTGGTTTTTGAGCATGTTCTTGATGTGCTGTGATAGGCATATGCTCAAGGTGTGTAGCACTCCCAGGAATGAAGTCAACATAATGTGCTAGCATGCAAACATGGCAACCAGAACATTTTGATGTGATTGGTGGTAATAATGGGGGTTCAGGCTGTAGCAGCAGGATTTCATCCTAGAACCTGATGATCAGTCCAAGATGCTGAGAAAAACATATTGTATACCTCTGCTAGGTGCACCAGCTCTGGAAGCTTGGCATGAAAATCTTGTTCAATCTCTAGGTGGTCAACAAAATCTGGGATGGGGGATGCAATCCAAGCTCATTTCTTAGCTGGTCCCTGTTGAAATATATCATTGGTGAGTGATAGTTGATCCTTACATTGAGGTTTGTGAGTGGAGAGCTTTTTTCTAGTCTTGAAGCTGGCCCCACAGGAGATACATTTGTGGGCAGGCATGGTTGAATGGACCAGGTCATACAGCACTCTCCAACTCTTAAAATGCAAAATATATTCCATATTTTTGTACAATGAAACTAACAAGGCTAGAGAATTGTGTGAATAACAGTGAGAATGATTGAAAAAGCAATAAAATACACCAAAAAAAAGATATAGCAGCCTCCAAGTGTATCTAGATAATACCTCTGGCCATGAAAGGCATGGCCCAGGAGAGTACCTGTTGAAAGAGTATCAGTGTCACTTGACACACTTCACAACAAGATGGATTGGCAGGCATAAGAACATGCATGACTAATGTGGACAAGATCTTATTGCAGTGCAGTCTTTGCAGATCTTTTGCCCATTATGTACAATGCCATGGCATACACATTCACCATCTGAAGCTTTTGATGATGAGACACATCCACCCTGTGATAACAAGAGTGAGAAGAGCACATGCAAGAAGGGGTATGGTCAAAAATTCTGAACTAATATATGCTATTCATTGTATCATACAGCAAGAAGGGGTCAGAGCCAGTACTGGACAATCACAAACAGTGCCTTATGGTTGTGAAATACATTCCCCATGGATTGGATGCATTCTGTAACCTAAATGAGGTCATTCAAGTTTGCCTACTTTTTTTTTTTTTTTTTTTTTTGAAATGAGTTGAGTGAAATGAGATGGATGAGATCATCCAGAAGCTTACTGATAGAGTGTTGAGTAAAATGTGCATGTTATTATACTATCCAGTGAATATATGCACACTACTAATATTCTTAGTGATGGCTGAATGTGTGAGCATTACCAACACACCTTTGATTAGTTGAGCATACATGCACCCTACCTTCTCACCCTCCTTGGCAACAAGATGAAAGGAAAGGAACTGAGCAACCTTATAAAAGAGGTGAGTAATCATCCTTTTGTGTGATTGAACAGCTGATTGAAGCATGCATAGATGCAGGCTTCCATCATGCACATCTGTGCCAAAGATGGATGTTGCTTGCACAAGGTTATTAGTCATTATGCTACACCTAATCCCAACAAGCAGGTCATTCAGCTGCCAATCTTGGTTGAAATCAAAGGTGGATATGCCTGTATGGGCTTCAATCATCCCCAGCTTGGTCAAATGTTGTGCCCAGTAAAGTATCTCAAGGACTACATTGAGGATGCAAGCAGATATGCACTCTATTGTTATTCTTTTGTTTCTTCTGCTAGCAAGTGTCTAGGACACGGAAGTGGTTCAAAGACCCATTGGACTCTATCACAGTTACCTCAAATGTTTGGCCTGCTTATGTCTATCCTGGGGACAGTCCTGGCTCAGAATATGATCCAAAGGCAATAGCAAAGGGTTTATTTAAAGGTTATTTGATAGAATGCATAAGCATTCTATTGTATTCCATGGTAGTAGCCCTACTGACATCACCATGGGGTAGACCATGAAGCATATACTCACTTCTCCATCTTCAGCACTTCACAAATGTGCAAAAGGAGCAAAAGCCAGCAATGCCAAGATTCATGGAGTGAAGGCTGTTGAACCTGAACACATTACATATGCTATGATGCAGGGAAGTAACCCAGTGACATTAGCTCATGATAAGATACTGATTGAGTGTGGACACAGGCTCATTTCATTATCTCCTTGGCAGACAAGTGGAGTGAGCAAGATGGTCTATTCAACTACCAAGAATACTACTATAGGGTTATCCATCTGATCCATGAGACAAGAGACCATGCTTGGATGAATGACCTGCTTCACTACTATAATGAGTAAGTGGACTGCTTCAACAAGTCTCAAAACTAAAATCTCTTTGAGGAAATTATTTGGAAACATAAATGGTTTCATGACCACTGATTCTGTCACTGCAAACCATGGCAACAATGACTTGCTGGAGATAGAGTGTCAGTTCAAGGCACATGAGGCTGCTGGTGATACAGCTCCACTGGAAGCTTCAAGTGCACCAAACAAGAACAAAGACCCCAAGCCTCCAATCTCTATGCATTGAACAGAAGGAGCAAACAAAGGCATTGAATCAGGAAAATCTCAGGCCTTCCTGCCACTGGAGCTTCCTCAGACAGAACAACCAACCAGAGGTATGAAGCCTGAAGGGAAAACCCAGATTGCTTTGCTGTCAGCATCACCTTTCACCATATTGAATGTATCCATTGCAGGTTCTGGCTTATTGACTGCTATGGAAAGTACTTCTCCTGGGCCTGGATCCTTGACTTTGAAGAGAAAATGACTCAAAGCCAAAATTTTGTTTTACAACAATGGCCCACTGACAGATAATGATGAAATCTAATCTAATGAGGAGCAGCCTGCTAAGAAGAGATGTGAACAAATTGGAAGCAAGAAACTGGCCACTAGAGGTGGGTGTGGTCAAAGGAAGAGATAAGGCAAGTTATTTCATAGGTTAATATATAGCTACTCATGAGCTAATATTGTGTTTAGATACCACTTTTTGGGGTCGGATGCAAGTTTTGATCACCATTACCATCTGCTCTGTGGCACCCCCTAGATTGCACTTGTACTTTTGATGCAGAATATGGGAATTCAGACTGCTAGCATTTCTTGATACCATGGACATTTTGTGATATTGTCATACCATGAATGATATGCTGTGATTGGCGGTGATAGTGCATGAAGTGGGTGAGCTAAGCATATAATGGGCAGATGAACATAACTGGAAATATAACATGAGACACAAGTAATCTGTCTATGTGAATACAATTGGAAACAGCATTTTGTGATATACAGAGACATACCCAATAGTGGATGATATGCTAAAGCCAGATTATGGAGATGATACTCAAATATATCTGTATATCTGTTCTATGCAAAGTTGATGATGTGGATGGAGAAAAGTCATACATGAAAGTAATGCTTGGTCCCATAAGTACTAATGGTAGGTGGTGCATGCCATTGTGAAGCTTATTAAGGTGTAAATTCAGCTTGGACAACCCCAATATTCTTATGTATCACTCCTGATGTGCTTGCCAGTGGTGACCATTATTAGAGAGGCTTGATGAGCAGTGCATGCAACAACAGATGCATTTGGACTTGTTTTGGATGTTTGGATGCCCAGAATATCTAATTCACTGACTTTTTGGTGACTGTGACTGCATCATCTATGAGGTCTCATGAGTCCAATAGCAGTGCCTACTGCTACCCAGTACAAATTGATAGTGAGCTATGAATGACTTTTCCTGCATCCTATTCTTACTCAACCATCCCATTCCAACAAGAACACCCAAAATATGATACTTACACAGGATGCAAACCCTTTTGCAGGGGATTTCAGCTGGTGCTGTGAGTGGCACTAGTCTTGCTGGGACATTTGCCAGCCTGGTACTATGGGGTGTCAATGTGATGCAGATGTAAATCAGTATGGTTGCTTGAACTTCACCATACTAACCTTTGTGCAATGACAGGTTCATTTACTTTGTTTGGTGGGTGCAGATGGTAAAGTTAACAGCACATTGGTTTTCATAATATCAACATCTCAGATATCACATTGACAGACCCTATCTGAAAACACTCATAAGTTGCACTGACATTGACCTTGACTTGTGAGCACCATCCATACCATCCCACTAGATGACTGTGGTCTTTGTCTTGAATACTGTTCACACCTTGTTTCTTGCCATTTTGTGTGAGTTTGTGTGGTGTGTATTCTGTGCTGAAAGACTGAACAAATACTAGTGTGGGATCTCCTAATTACAAGTTTTGGTGATTCTGTTGCAGTGTTTGCTTTCAAGAAGTGAGTTCCAAAGATAAGTTTTACTGTAATTTATACTTGTATTGATATTAGGATTGACTTTATTATTCTGATTACCACAGTAAGTGATCTGTTGCTCCAAGAAGGAACACTTCAATGGCCACTTCTGCTATAGATTGCAATTTCTACCA
This sequence comes from Binderoboletus segoi, assembly GCA_038089175.1. Classification (NCBI taxonomy): domain Eukaryota; kingdom Fungi; phylum Basidiomycota; class Agaricomycetes; order Boletales; family Boletaceae; genus Binderoboletus; species Binderoboletus segoi. The sequence continues at coordinate 8,851 of JBBPKF010000188.1, read as the reverse complement.
TCATGCAGCTATTTTGTGTATCACATCTGGTGTTGTATGCCCTTTATTTTGCCTGTCTGGGATGGATACAGCACTGATCATTTTCCTAGTAAGCTCAGGATATTTCAGGCTTATATTCTCAGTGGTTGTGGTGCCTTTTATCATTGCTCAGCCTAGTTAGTGGATTTTTGAATTCTCCTACAGACCACCAAATTGTTTCAGCTGTACATCCACTACATCCATGACTTCAATGGTCACTGGTGTGGTTGATTCTGATACATTTAGGTTTTGTTGTCAAAGCATGGAATGTTACTGAACTTCAAGATCTCTCAAGGTCCACTGTCATGGTGGAATGTCTCAAGCCATTTCCACAATTTGTTGAAGTACAGGTTCAGTTTTTTTTTTCAGGCAATCATGGATGAAACCAATGCTGGTCCCACCATGATTAATGTCATAATTACTATTGTAATGTGTACTTTGCTTGCAAAGGGAAGAAGTGGAATCAATGCAGGGTATGTTTATTCTAGTTTTTTATGCTTGTGTTAAACTAAGGTCAGACTATCTCTGGAAAACTCTGGAACTCTGGAGTTTGGTTGGATGGGATTTGGCTTCACTGTATGTGGTGGTGCACCCTTGCATGAGTCTGGATCCCAAATTTATGGAGTAGAGTTGGGTTGGAGGGTCAGAGGTGAGTTGTCAAGACTTAGATGCAGATAGACAGTCAAGTCTAGTGGGTTGAGTTGATTCAATATTCAGACTGAGGTATGTACAGACAGAATACAGGATTTATATACAGAGAGAAAATCGAATTAGTAAGGAGTTCAGAGGTTGAGTAGGGGATGTGCCAGAGGTGCTGTGGAGCTGTGCTCCACAGTTAACACTGCATGAAGGAGTCTAAGTAGCAGAACTAATACTAATATGGATGGAATGGAATGGAACATAATAATATGGAACATAACATACTGGAACAGAGAGCATAGCCTGAGTACAAAAGGAAATGGATCAGATATGGAACAGAGTTGTCTATAAGGGGTTGGAGATGGTCAGGAGGGACTGGAGATGGTGCAGAGGACCAGAGTTGGCCCAGGATATGACAGCTTGACACACCAAGTCTGTTGTTTTAGCAATGATTGTATTCTCTATTATCTAATCATGATATCTATCAACACTGGTTTGTATAACAAACACAGTTTTGACAACCTAACAAAACTCTAATAAGAGTTACAAATTTCCTCCTTCCTTCTACTTGCTGCCTTCTTTTGTCATATTCTCCATCCTTCTTCTAACCATTTCCTCACTCATGTAGTAATAGGACTCAATGCTCTCATCCTCTATGTATGTGCTCTTCATTGCCTACTTATCTTGTATATTCTACAGAGTGGGCATTTCCCTTATAACTAAGGTCATTTTGTGTTCACAGCCCATTATCTGATCATTATTGTTCCATCTTATTCTTTGACCTTCTATATGACATGCTCTGCAGTTCCTTCTTCTGTATTCTTGGACCAGCCCTCACATACCTTCTTTCTATATATAAGTTGCTACAGTGCATCATGTTCCTTATCTAGTTCTTTGCAATCCAACCTTGAGTTGCAGAGCTTGTTATGGTCAGGTATCCTTTTTCTTCTTACATACTACACGCATTTCTATTTCTTCTTCACAGACACTTGGCTACTCCTGCTAGCATGCAGGATAATGACCACAATTACATTGGTACTTATGCTACATCTTTTACTTCTTCTCTTCTTACTCCAATATGGACACTATCCCCATTCATAAGCTCTCTTATGCTTAGCCATTATGGGTACTTCATACAAGACTGTATACTTTCTTGTGTTTTCATTGAGTTCCAATCATGCCATCTGCAGCAGCTTCTATGATATTCTTTCACTTTCTGTGGATTGGCCCTACATCTTTCCTCTCTGTACTTAAGTTGCTACTGCACACCATGTTCTGTAGCTTGTTCTTTCTGTATCTTCCTGCAATCAGAGCAAGTCTTTTTCTTAGGCCTTGTCACCCTAAGTTAGCTATTTCGACCTAGTGATGTATACTGTCTCATACAGCTGTGTCCTTGTCAGTTGCTGCACTGCAGCCACCTTACTTTGCCTGACCTCTGCCAGGTGGTTGTTCAATGCCTTGTAGTGGTGTTGCCCTGAGAGCTTGAAGGTGCCTGTCTCACCAAGGCCTCATCTCCTGCTTAGATATAGTAGTGTACCTACCAGCATGGTAGTGGAATGTTTGCTCACTTGCAACATAACAAAAGAACAAGCTGTCTTAGCTCACAGGTGTTGTTCTGCTGAGTGTATCATGCCATCATAGCTGATCAACCTTATCACTGACCGATATTACCAGGATCTCCATCAGATCCTTGGTCTCCCCCTCTTTCCATCCCCAAACCTAAGAAGTCCAGTGCATATACAGGATAACTCATATCAGCATCAACAGGAAAGCCTGTAGTATTGTCATCATCCCAAAGCCCTTGGGTACTAACACCAGAAAAGACTATGTACCTCCTAGAATTAGAAAGGAAGTTCTCCACCAGGTCCTCATCTCAATCTCCACAACTGTCCCATCCCAATACTCCTCCACCCCCACCATCACCCCCTAGATCATCCCCTCCCCCATCTTCAATCACTGTAACACCACTGCAATCCCCTACTCCAATGGCAGAACTGAAAGCCACACTGCCAGATGCCTTCTCTGACAAGTCTGAGGATGCACAACGATGGATGAAGGCCATGAAGGCCTATTTCACTGTAAACATGGAATTATATGCTGCAGATACCATGAAACTTTGCATGACCTTGAACAGAATGTCTGTAGACCGAGGAGGCTCCTTTTTGGACCATTGATATGATAGGATAAACAACCTGGCTATTGCTGCCACCAACAAAACCTTCAACAAGATGGTTAAAGACTTCAATGCAACCTTTTTCCCAGTCAACCAAGTTTCTAATGCCTGGTTCAAATTGGACCACCTCAAACAATGCAGACAGAAGGGAGAGTCAGTGTTATGCAGGATGTGATGCAATCTTCATCTAGTATGCCAAAGTCGGATCTGGACTCCCTAGGGTTGGAACATCACTGTACTAGTAATGTTGTCCTAAGGTTGGACGTTACTTCTGTGAATGACACAGACAAGGATTCTGTACACTCGAGTTTGAGAAAGACTGCGTGATATTTGTGCAGATCAAGCTAAGTCATTACAGTCCTAGATATGAGACTTTATACAGAGAATATCAGGCATGGACCACAAATTAGAAAAGGAAATAGTGAGTCATGAAACATGCAGCAAGGAATGCAGTGGAAACAGATAGAAGGTGAATGACAAACCAGTACTGCACTGACTAGGTGGGAATGACATATTGACCAAGGTCTCAGATGGGAAGATTCGGAACATGAAGTATCAATAAGGAGATAATACTTAGAAGAGAGGTTTGAGTCCAAGAGTAACACAAAGAAGCCATAGTAACAAAAGGATCTGGTGAAGAGCAATAATGATGAGAAGGAATTGAGGAGCAATGACATGAGAAAGATAAAAATGTAACAGTCAGGAGAATGGACTGATGGCTTCCTTGAGTACATCACAGATGCTTGAAGCCTCATCAACAAAGCCAAAATGGTTGATGAGACTGAAAAATGCTATAAATTCCTTGCTGGGTTGGACCCAGAGATTGCCAAGCCAATCATAATGAATGGCATACTGGCAACTCTGGAAGAACTGGTAAAGAAGTGCATGGAGATGCACTCCCACCTCATCCATGCTCATAATCTGGGAAAAAGCTACCAAGTGTACTCCTTCCTCCCTCAAACCCACAGATACTGTGATCCCAATGCAATGAACATAGACTTCATAAAACTATGCCCAGATGAATGGGCATGCCTCATCGCCAAAAAGAAATGTTTCATTTGTAAGAAATCTGATTGCTGGGCAAGCAAACATGGGAAAGGAAAACAACTGTATAAGAAACCACATTCACCAGTAAACCCCCTCCCTATCAAGTGCAATCCACCCGAGTCATTCCCAAATCCCCTATTGAAGAATACATACAAATGCTCTGAATGAAAGGAAGTTTGGAAGAAGAAATCCTTAAAGTCCTCCACACCTCTTTTGAGGATCAAATGCCTGAACAAACTGCACCAAAAGGGCAAGCTGAGGAAGAAACAGCCACCTCAGATTTTTGAAATGGAAGCGCTCTACATTGATGAACCAACTCCCTACTGTAACCACATCTCCAATGTATGTAACATGTAACAAGAATAAAGCATCCTGACTCTTGATCACACTTCACAGGAATGGAAATAAAGCCAATATCAAAGCCCTCTTAGATAGTGGGGTAACCAGATCTTTTGTCTCCTGGGACTTCTTAAAAAGAAAGAAACTCAGTTTCAGAAAGATGAGGAACAACATACTGGTACAAAACACCAATGGCTCTGAAAACACAGCCGGAACCATCTGATTTATGTCTTGGATGATGCTCACCATTCATGGAACCACCCCATACACACACATCCAGGATTTCTACATCACCAACTTAGGAAAAGAGGATATCATCCTAGGATATCCCTGGCTCACCAAGCATAACCCAGTCATCAACTGGAGAACCAGAAATTTCTTGATCAAGGAGAAGACACAATTGCTTGAGTTAGAGGCCTACCCTCAGCTCACCACATTCCTGAATAAAGTCACCCTATCAATGGAAATTGTACAAAACACCATCAAAGAGAAAGTAAAACTCCCAGAAGCATATAAGGAATACAAGGACATTTTCGATGAACTGCCAAAAGGAGAACTACCTCCTCATTATGGATGGTTTGACTTCCCAATAAAAACAGATGATGAATTTGTACTGAAAGTTGCCAAAGTATACTCTATAAACATTGAGGAACATTAAGCATGCAGGGACTTTGTAAAGGAAAACCTGGAAAACAGCAAAATTCTCCCTTTCTCTTCTCTGCAAGCATCACCCTTCTTTTTTGTAGGAAAAAAGGATGGAAAGCTACAGCCTTGTCAGGACTACCAGTATCTGAACTCGCACACAATTAAAAACACATATCCTCTTCCTATCATCTCTGAGCTATTTGACAAGTTTAAAAATGGGAAATGGTTCACAAAATTTGACATTCAATGGGGATATAACAATGTTCTCATAGAGGAGGACAGTTGCTGGAAGATGGCTCTCATCACATCAGAAGGCCTATTTGAGCCACAGGTCATGTTCTTTGGATTCTCCAACATATGACTGCATTTCCAAAACATGATGAACTACATTTTCTGCAACATGATCTCCAAGGGCTGGTTAGGGATCTATATGGATGACCTCAGATTCATGTCAGCCAACCTCTCTACACACCAAGAATGCACTTGGCATGTGCTGGAAAGATTCAGACAAGAGAAACTTCACCTAAAACTGTCAAAATGTACCTTTGATGCCTTGAAGATGTTACAGTTATGTCTCCCATTCATTTTTTTTTCTTCTTTACTTACATTTCTATCTCTTCATGGACACCTGGCTAATCCTGCTAGCACATGGGATGATGACCATGCTTGCACTTATACTCACACTATGTCTTTTGCTTCTTCTTTACCTTTTTGAATACAGACACTACCCCAACTCATAAGCTCTTTTGCACTTAGCTGATACAGTTACTTTTCCTCATACCATATCATTCCACAACCTTCCATTGTGTTCCTATGATGCCATCCACAGTTCATTCCTTCATGTTCTTTTACATTCTGTGGACCAGCCCTTATTACTTTCATCTCTGTACTTAGGTCACTACTGTGCACTCTGTCCTGTAGCTTGTTCTTTTTGTGCCTCTCTGCAATCCAAGCAAGACTCTTTCTTAGGCCTCATCACCCTAAGTTAGCTATCCTGACCTCGTGGAGTGTGCCATCTCACACCACTGTGTCCTCATTGATAGCCAAGCCACTGTCACCATAATCTGTCAGATCTCCACCAAGTGATCTTCTCAATGCTAGCCATGGTGTTGCTCAAGAGCTGGAAGGTGCCTGTCTCACATAGGCCTCGTTTCCTGCTTAGATATAGCAGTGTATCTACCAGTGTGGTAGTATTGGTGTGTTTGCTCAATTGCAACATAACAAAAGAACAAGCTTCCCTTGCTCACAGGTATCGCCCTGCTGAGCATATCTCATCAACATAGCAGACCAACCTTATTTCCAACCCACTCTTCCAGGATCCTTATCTGACCCTTGGTCCCCTCCTCTTTTCATCCCCAAACCCAAGAAGTCTAGCACATACACAGGACAACTAGTATCTGCTTCGACAGGAAAACCTGTATCATTACCCCAAAGCATGTGGGTATCAATGCAAGAAAAGACCAAGCACCTCCTAGGATTAGGAAGGAAGTTCTCCACCAGATCCCCATCACAATCTCTGCAGCCATCCCACTCCAACACCCCCCCATCACCACCTGCTCCATCCCCTTCTCCTTCACCATCTCCAATTGCAGTAACATCACCACAATCTCCTATTTCAATGGCAGAACTTAAAGCAGTGCTACCAGATGCATTCTCAGGCAAGTCTGAGGATGTGCAATGATGGATGAAGGCCATGAAGGTCTATTTTATAGTAAATGCGGCATTGTATGCTGCTGATGCAACCAAATTATGCACCATATTGAACAGAATGTCTGTGGCTGAGGAGGCGCTTTTGCGGATCATTGGTACAATAAAATCAACAACACAGCTATCGCTGCAGCAGACAAAACCTTTGACAAAATGGTTGAAGACTTCAATGCCATGTTCTTCCCAGTCAATCAAGTGGCCAATGCTAGGTTCAAGTTGGACCACCTTAAACAATGAAGGCAAAAAGAAAAGTCAGGAGAATGGACAGATGGCTTCCTTGAATACATTACCAATGCCCAAAATCTCATTGATAAAGCCAAAATGGTCAACAAGACTGAAAGATGCTATAAATTCCTTGCAGGATTGAATCTGGAAATTGCCAAACCAATTGTCATGGGTGAAACACCAGCTACCTTGAAGAAACTGGTAAAGAAATGCACCAAAATGCATTTCCATCTTACTCATGCTTGCAACCTGGGAAAGAACTTCCAGGCATACTCCTCCTCCTCTCCATCTTTTCACAGATATCATGACCCTGATGTGATAGACATTGACTTTGTAAAACTATGCCTGGATGAAAGAGTGCAGCTGATTGCTGAAAGGAAATGCTGTGTCTGCAAGAAGCCAGGATGTTGGGCAAGCAACCACAAAAAGGGAAAGCAACCATATAGAAAGCTGATCACCACAGTAAGGCAGGTAGAAACTGTGTCCTCCAGCAAACCTTCCCCTTATCAAGCATAACCAACTCATATCACCCCAAAATCTCCTATTGAGGAATATGTACAAATCCCCTGAATGAAAGGGAGTTCATAAGAAGAAATCCTAAAGGTCCTACACACATGTTTTGAGAATCAGATGCCAGAACAATTCACACCAAAAGAACAAGAACAAGAACAAGAAAACATGACTTTGGATTTTTAAAATGGGAGCACTCTAAGTTGATGGACCAACTCCTTACCATAACCATATCCCTGGTGTATGTAACCTGTAACAAGAATAAAGCATCTAGACTCTTGATTACACTACACAGGAATGGAAAGAAAGCTGACACCAAAGCCCTTTTGGATAGCAGGGCAACTGGATCCTTCATTTCATGGGATTTTCTCAAAAGAAAGAAGCTCAGGTTTAGGAAGCTAAGGAAGAGCATCCTTGTACAAAACACCGATGGCTCCAAAAACATGGCTGGAACTATCAGATTTATGTCCCAAATGACCCTCACTATTCATGGGCCCACCCCTTATACCCATGTCTGTTACGCTGCAAGCAAAGACTTGCGTATCTTCAGCCCTTTCTGGGTTCTTCAGCTAACGGCTGGATGACGCTCAAGGTGAGAGAGCACCCTATTCCAGAGTGAATGAGCATGACGTGGGAATTATGCGTCCATGGGCTCGACGACCTTGACAGACTTAATACTGTTCGGCCGACCACAAGGTTGGTGCTGCAGCTAGGCAACACTCAAGGACACAGCGGCTAGAGACGGCTAGCTCCACAAGGTTGGGATAACTAACTTAGGGTGACGAGGCCTAAGAAAGAGACTGCTCTGATTGCAGGGGAATACAGAAAGAACAGAATGCCTGACACTATGCACAGTAGCGACTTAAGTACAGAGACGAGTGAGATAAGGGGCAGCATATGGAATATGATGGAACATCGGAGAGAACGGATAATGAGATAAAAGATATGACTAATGTGCTGTGGATTACCGAGATTTGGAATGTGAAAGAACGTAGAAGAAACTGGTATCCGGAAAGCAGCTAAACCTGAGTCAAGCGGGGAAGTGTCCATATTCGAGTATGAAGCACGACAGAAGTAAGCGTAAGGTTAGAAACAGTATGGATGTACAAGCGACTTGTTGTAGGAGTTGGTGGAGTATCGTGTCTGTGATAAGAAAGAAGAAGCGTATGGTGGCGGTATAAAGGAGTAAAAGGAGGGAAAATTGTAACATTACCCCCGTCTTAAGCTGGAACATGCCATGTTCCAGTCAATCCTCGGTCTCCTGTGGTTCCATGACTAAGGAGGTTCACTCTTTGAATGGACAGTCGTCCGCAATATGACCTTCTTCACTGCAGTGACTGCAAAAGCGTGCGGGGCATGTTACGCAGGATGCGACGCAGTTTCTTGTCTTAGTACGCCACACTCGGATCTGGACCTCTATCGGATTTAGAGATCACTGTACTAAGGTCGATGTCTTCTAGGTTGACAGTTACTTCAACAAATGCAACGAATGAAGGGTTTCGTGCACTCGAGATTGAGGAAGACTGCGTGGTGATTGCGCAGATCAAG
>JBBPKF010000187.1:0-16011 GCA_038089175.1 Binderoboletus segoi | reverse complement strand
TTATGTTTCATTTTATTACATTACATTACATTCCATCTGTATTAGTATTAGTTCTGCTACTTAGACCCCTCCATGCAGTGTCAACTACAGAGCATAGCTCCATAGCACCTCTGGTACATCTCCTACCCAACCTCCAAACTCCTTAGTAATCCATCTCCTCTGTAGTATATAAACTTCATACTTCAGCCTGTAAATACCTCAGTTCAAATATCAACAAAACTTGACTACCCCTCCTCCAACTTGAACCTTGATGGTTCTCCTCTGACCTCCAACCCTCTGACTTATCCTGCTTTGTAAATCCAGAACCAGAACTTGTGCAAGGGCACACCACATACAGTGAAGCCAAGTCCTGTTCAACCAAACTCTGGAGTTCTGGAGTTTCCCAGAGTTAGTCTACTCCTAGTTTAATATAAACCTTGAAAAAGAAGAAGTTATCCTCAGACATCCTTGGCTTAAAAAGGTAAATCCAATCATCAATTGACAAACCAGAAAATTCTGCCTTGAAAAATCTGAACCTGCACTTAAACCCTGTGAGCACATAAACCAATATCTAGGCTGTGCAACCATCTCCATCTCTATTGCCTAACAAGTCCACCATAAAGAAGTGGTACTTCCAGAACACTACAAAGATTTCTCTGATGTATTCAGCAAACCACCAAAACAAGAACTGCCACCATCTCATGGACAGCTTGACTTCCCCATCAATATCAAAAAACCTACCCACTCAACCCATTGGAACTTTCTGCCTGCAAAAAGTTCATCCAAGAAAACCTCAAAAACAGAAAGATTCTTCTGTCATCTTTCCCACAAGCTGCCCCTTTTTTCTTTGTAGCTAAGAAAGACAGGAAGCTTTGCCCTTGTCAAGACTACTGATACTTGAATGAGCATATGATCAAAAACACCTACCCTCTGCCTCTCATTTCTGAGTTAATGAACAGGTTTAAGGATGCCACTATCTTTATCAAATTTGAACATTCAATGGGATTATAACAATGTCCTTATTCAAGAGCAGGATCATTGGAAAGCTGCTTTCATTACCCCAGAAGGACTCTTTGAACCACAAGTCATGTTCTTCAGATTCTCCAATGCCCCTCCCCATTTTCAGATAATGATGAACCATATCTTCCATGACAGGATAACCAAGGGATGGCTGAGCATCTATATGGATGACCTAGTCATTGCCTTCTCCCACCTCCCCACCCACATAGAAAGAGCATGCCAAGTCTTGGAATGATTCTGCAAAGAAAAAATTTATCTGAAACTCTCCAAGTGCACTTTTGAAAGTGACCACATGGAATATCTGGGCACTATAGTCCAAGCTGGAACAATCCATCTCAACCCTATCAAAGTCAAAGTGATTCAAACCTAGCAACCATCCACCTCCATCAAAGGAGTCTATTCATTTTTAGAATTTTGCAATCTTTACTGAAGATTTGTCTGACTATGCCAACATTGCTCAACCCCTCATTGACCTCACAAAATCCTCTGTCAACTGATTATGGGAAACTGAACAGAAAAAGCCTTTCAGGACTCTCCAATCCATCATGACTTCAAAACCAGTACTCTGAATGCCAGATGTAAACAGATCCTTCTCAGTCATGATGGACACTTCACTTGTTGCTTCTGGGGTCATTCTACTCCAAGCTGATGACAATGGTGATCTCCACCCCTGTGCCTACAATTCCCAATCCTTCCTAGATGCTGAATGGAACTATGATATTTATGATTGAGAACTCCTCATAGTAATTCATGCCTTGGATATCTGGAAACACTACCTCTGAGGAACTGGTCACCTGATCACCATTCTAACAGACCACAAAAACCTGACCTACTTCCATCAACCCCAACATCTCAACCAGCACCAAGCATGATGACTCATGTTTCTACAGGACTTTGATCTCCAATTTATTACAGTCCCAGCAGCAAAGGTTGCTCTCACAGATGCTCTCTCACAGTATTCTTACCCACCCATCATCACAATGAACATGTTATCCTACTCCCTAATAACCTCTTTATATAAACCATCAACTTAGCCATTGCCTTCAAGCTAGCCTCCTCTATCTTGGATGACCTCTTTGTAGCAGACATATTAAATTCACTCTTGCAAAGGTCCTCCCTCCTTCCTAGATCATCCTTGGCTGATTGGTGATATGACAACAGCACCCTTTACTATAGAAATCAGATCTACATCCCAACCTCCATCCAGCATGATCTTTTTGCCCATCACTACTCTTTCTTAGCCTTTGGACACAGGGGAATCTTCCACACACAATCCTCCATCACAAAGGACCATTGGTGGCCAGGCATGTCCACACTTATCCAGAAGTTCATCCTTGATTGCTCTGTCTGCCAAGCTAACAAAGTGAATACCCACTCCATCATCTCACCACTCTCCCCTATCACATTCTCATGCACCCAACCCTTTCAACAGTTATCTGTAGATCTTATCACTGACCTTCCCCCATCTGGGTGTTACAATTCTCTCTTTTTGTTTACTGTACTATACATTTTGCTCACCTGCTACATGGTTCCTTAGACACTTTTCTTCTCAAGACACTGCATGGCTTTATTACCCTCATTACACTCATGCTCATGCTACATCTTCTTCTTTGTCTTTACTTACTTCATATCAGACACTATTCTCCTAGCTGAGTTCTCTTTATACTCAGTGGTTATCTAATCTCTTCACTACTATCTGATGTTCCTCCACCTTCTTATCATTTCCATATGGCATCATATGCAGTTCTTTCTTTAATGTTCTTTCATGTTCTATGAACCAGCCCTGATCCAGCCACACACTGTATATAAGTTGCTACTGTGCATCATGTTTCCTATCTAGTTCTGTGCTTGAATACCATCTCACTTGTGGACTAGCATCTCTAAGAACTCACCAATCCTAAGAGCTATACTTGGCCTAGTGGCGTGCACTGTCTTGCACACTGTGTCCTTGTATTGTCACCCTGCCATGACACCATTTATCTCAACTTCATATATAAGTTTCCCTACATTAACAAGTGCATGTCATTCCCAGGAAGTCTCAAGAAGCCATTAGCTTGCCTGATGCTAGCACACAAGAATGGTGTAACATGGGGGGCTATGACTCTATCATGGTCATAATAGACCATGGACTCTTGAAGGGGGTAATTTTCCTACCTTGCTCTAAAACCATTGATGCTAAAGGAGTAGCCCTCCTTTTCTTCAGACATGTTTTCTCCAGATTTGGTCTACATGACAAAATTATCTCTGATTGAGGACTTTAATTTACTTTAGCATTCTTTCAGAGCTGGCCAGACTACTGGACTATTACATAGCCCTTTCCACAGCCTACCACCCACAAATGGACAGACAAACTGAAAGAACTAATCAGGAACTTGAAATGTATCTCTGATTCTTCTGCCAACAAAATTCTTCCTCTTGGACTGACTTCCTCCCCACTGCCAAATTTTGCCACAACTCTGTGGTCCATTCAACCACCAAACAAACCCCCTTCTACCCAATGATGGAATATGAACCTCAAGGATACCCACCCCTAGGAAAAACCTTCCTTCCTTCTTTGGAAAAATGCTTTGTCCTCCTTGACTCTGGCAGAGAAGAAGCAAAAGCCATCCATCAAAAAATGTACCTTGTGATAAAAGATCAGATCAACTCCAAGTTCAAACCTTGGAAACAGGGGGATAAAGTGTGGCTAGAAGCAAAAAACTTATGTTTTCTCAGATCTCACCCTAAACTTTCAGCATAACAACATGGTCCCCTTCTCATCAAAAAAGTAATCTCACTGCTCACATATAGACTCAAACTTCCCCCAACTTGGAAAATCCATCTGGTATTCCATGCATTTCTCCTTTCCCCATTTAAACAGACCACCAAATACAGAACTCCATTTCTCAAACCATCCCCAGAAGAAATAGATGGTGACTCTGAATATGAAATAGAAGCTATCTTAGGACATAGAGGCTCTTATAATCAAAGGCAGTTCCTGATCAGATGGAAAGAATATTCATCAGTGGAGAACACCTAGGAACTATCATATCCCAGATTTACCACTTCAACTCTGACCCTCTAGATCTCCTCCAATCCAACTCTGACCCAACTCCGGACCACTTTCCTCCATATATAGTACTCTGATCTCTGAACACTTCTGAGATGACTCATCTCCATTTTGTTTACATTTCATTTCATTCCAGTGTCCTCCATTCCATTTCCTCCATATTTGTACTAGTTCTGCTTCTCAGACTCCTCTGTGCAGTGTCAACTGCAGAACACAGCTCCACAGCACCTCTAATATATATCCTACCTGATCTCCAAAGCTCCTTAGTCATCCATACCCTCTGTTATGAATTTCCCTCTTCCTTTTATACATTGTACTCTTTTGTCACACACCTTTCATTGTTTTACAGACACTTGAGTTCAGCATCTCCTTCAAGGGCTGATCTCTACATTTATCCTATTCCTTATGATACATCTTCTCCTCTGCCTCTATCTCTTATGCTTCAGACATCTACCTCCTAACTAGGTTCTTCTTATGCCTAGTTGTGATCCAATCTCATCACAGCTATGTAATTTTCTTCATCTTTCTACTGGATTTGATATCACATCATTCACACTGTTCCTACCAGTTCCAATCCATTTCTTATGATGCCATCTGCAGTTGTTCCATGGTGTTCTTTCTCATTCTAGTGACTGGCCCTTAGCTATACCTCCTGTGTATATAAGTTGTTACTACACATCATGTACTGCATCTAGTTCTGTGCAATTGTACTTTGTACTTGCTTGAGCTGGTATCTCTCTGATGCTTTGTCACCCTCAGTCATTTATCTCAACCTAGTGGCAAAGGCCATCTCCTTCACAGTGTCCTCAAAGTGTTGCCTTGCTGCAATACTGTTCAACTGCTAGTTTTAGGGTTGTCTCAACTTAGTGCCTATAATTCACCCTGACATAAAGCCACTGTGCTTGTCATCTCACTCTGGAATAGGAAGTAGTCTTCTCCTTGAGTGCTCACAGCAAGTAACTGTGTTAACACCCTCCATAGTATGAATACCTCTGTAGTCACTCCATACATACTCAGCTTGAATATCAACCTAGCCTGACAATCTCACCTCTGTTCCCTCTTGTTTGAGCCTTGATGACTCAACTCCAACCCTTCTCTGACACCTCTGCTCTGTAAATATGGGACCTGGACCCTACCTTCAAGGAGGCTTTTGGTTTTGCTTCCAGTGTTGCAATCTTAGTCACACAGGCCTTGACTGCTTGAGATGTGGACTTCAAGCATTCTTTTGCCATATGGCCTGCCTGTCCACAGAACATGCAGAGATTTTTGTTAAAGCAGCATTGGCATTCAGCCACTGTGAGCTTTCTGTCTTCTTCAAGCTTGGACTCAAAGTTCAGCTCAGGAGGAGCAGATGCTCCAGAGGTACTAAAAGTTGCTGGCAACTCTGTGGAGGAGCCAGAAAAGCCAGTGGAAGGGGTGGAGTGCTTGTTGGAGAGTTTCAGAGGGTCAAAGGAGTGCTTGGTGTTGTGACTGATTTCAGATTTATGCTCCCAGTAGTGAGCATTGATGGAGTATGTGAGGTAATGGAGTTCTGTGAGGGTTGGGGGTTTTCCAACACAAGAAATCTCATTCTTGATGTGGTCTGGGAGGCCATTATAGAAGTAGTGCCAAAGGGCACCATCTCTGTAGCCTTGGACCAGGAACATGATCCTGTTAAACTTGATGACATAATGATTGATCTTTTGACTATTCTTTATGATCAAATGATCTAACTGATGCTCCACATCTCCAATCAGATCATGTGGGCCAAAGTTGGTTTGGAGCTCAAAGATGAATTCCTTGAAATTGTCCATCCAGAGGGAATAGAGCACAGGGTCTTCCATTTGGAGCAGGTCCAGTTCAAACCACTTCAGAGCCATGCCCTTCAAGTAGGACTGGACAAAGATGACCTTAGTGTGGTTGGATGCAAAGGCTTTCAGGCAGTCTTGGAAGTTGAGTTCACATTGGACCAGGAATATCCAGAGTTTGTAGGGTTCCATTCTGTCAAACTGGTCTAGTTCCCAGACTTTGGTCCTTTGTGAGGTTTCAGAGGTCTTGTGGCAGTGTTAAACTAGGTCAGGCTAACTCCTGGAAACTCTGGAACTTCAGAGTTTGGTTGGACAGGACTTGAGTTCACTGTGTGTGGTGTGCCCTTGCACAAGTCCTGGTCTCAGATTTGTGGAGCAGAATAAGTCGGAGGGTCAGAGATCAGAGAAGAACCATTAAGGTTCAAGTTGGAGGAGAGGTAGTCAAGTTTCATTGATATTCAAACTGAGGTATTTACAGGCTTGAGTATGGGATTTATATACTATGGAGAAATTGAATGATTAAAGAGTTTGGAGGTCAGGTAGGAGATATGCTGAAGGTGCTGTAGAGCTGTGCTCTGCAGTTGATACTGCATGGAGTCTAAGTAGCAGAGCTAAATATTAATACAGATAGAATGGAATGGAGCATAATAAAATGGAACATAACAGAATGGAGTATATTGTAATGCAATGGAACATTAAAGCATAGCATAGGTACAAAAGGAAATCAGACTGGAGTTGGATGGAGTTGGTATCAGAGTGACATCAGAGGGTCGAAGTTGGACTTGTGAATCCGGGATATGACAGTATCCCCCTCTTAGGCCTAAACCCTTGAAGGCCATTGATGATCACATGTCCTTATTAATTTCACCAGAGTTGAAAACAGAGTTTGAATGAATTTATAAAGTCCAGAGTTGTCCTGGCTCTCCTCCCTAGTAACCAACCATGACTATCTACCCTGAAATCAACAAGTGATCTGATGAATGCCTGGTGGAGAATGCCAATGATGACAATGACCTGTGAGATGTGAAGGCCACAGAGCAGAGGAGGTGGGCCAAGGTGAGGAAGAAGGAGAAGGCATGAAGAAAGGAGAAGATGAGGAGATGGGTGGAGAAGGCTGTGAGGCAGTAAGTGGTGGCTGAGGTGGCAGTCAGGAGATGGGTACATCTGAAAAACAATGTGCTGAGTGAGTGGGACTGACCAGAGCATAGGTGCAACAAGTCCAAGTGAAGCAAGGCTCCAGCAAGGGAAAGGCATGGGTGGAGCTGGTACCAGAGTGCCAAAGGTGCAAGAACTGGGGGCTGGAGTGCACTCTTGATTCCAGCAAGTCCACCTCATGTGAGGCTTGCCACAAGGCCAAGGCCAAGTGTGAGTGGCCTGGTGAAGAGAAGGCAGAGAGAAAGAGGAAGAAAAAGGCAGAGGAGTTGGAGTGGCCATGGAAGAAGGTGAGATCAGAGAAGATGGAGGAAGAAGAGGAGGCAAACAACTGGGTGCAGTGTGCCCAGTTGGTCATGGAGGTGGTCCAGAAATGCCAGGATGCTGTGAAGAAGCAGAATGGGCTTCTGGAGGAGCTTGTCTATCTCAAGGTGGAAGAAGTTTATAGGAGGGAGGAATCAGAGAGCAAAGGGGAGCTAGAGGAAGGAGAGATAAAAGAGGTATAGGAGGAGTTGGTGGATCTGGAGAATGAGGCAGCAGGAGAGCTGCCAGAGTTCAGAGTAGAGGACCAAATGTAGTTTAGTCCAGCCACTTGTTCTCCTTGACAAAAATGTATGGCATTCAACTGGATTAAGTGGAGTAAGGTCTGGGCTTCTCCAGATAACAGAGATGGAATTCTTTAATGAGTTCTGAGGCATGACCAAGCTTGATGGTGAGGAGTCAGGATGTTTCTTCATTGGTTCCTTCATAGCTGGACCGTCTAACCAGATATAGCAGCTTGCAGTTTCATCATCTGTGATCTATCTTGGAGTCAAGAATTTTGGTGATCTCATACTCTGGTTCTCTGTCAACTTTGACTGGAGGCAGAGAGGATTGGATGCAATTGGGAATGGTATTGGAAGCAGTGGATTTCAGCTGCAAGACATGAAAGACTAGATTGACAGACTTCATGCTTTCTGAAAACTGGAGAGTGAAAGACAAGGAGCCAGCTTGGGCTATGATGGGGGGTACAGTCCTAGATTCTTTTCAAAGAGTTTCTTGGATGGACGTGTGGAGTGGAAGTACTTAGCCTTGATGAAAACCTGATCACCAACTTTGAAGTCTGGCACCAGAGTTTGTTTGCCATCCATGGGTCCTTGGTACCATTCCTGAGCAGTGGCTAACTCCTGTTGGAGGAATTCATGGAGGGAGTGGAGGTCAGGTCTCGTTTGAGGTGGATGGTGATGTTGGGGTGATAAACCCTTGTTAGTGAAGAACAGGGAAACACCTGTGGAAGTGTTCAGAGCATTGTTGTATGTGAACTCTGTGAGGGGCAGGAGTTTGGACCAGTTATCTTGCTGATAGTTACAATAGATCCAGAGATACTGTTCTAAGGTTTGATTTATTTGCTCTGTCTGACTGTCACCTTTCAGGTGGTAGCTGGAGGTGAAATGGAGCTGGATGTTGAGAGCCTTTCTGAGGGAGTGAAAGAAATGGAAGATGAACTCTGAGCCTTGATTGGAGGTGATGTGTGAGGGGACTCCATGTTTGGAGAAGACATGGAGGAGGAAGAGTTGAGCTAACTCTGGAGATGTTACCCTGTTGTCCATTGGGATGAATATGCATTGCTTTGATAGGCAGTCAATGATGACTAGAATAGCAGTGTGTCTGGAGGAGGTGGGGAGTTGTTTGATGAAGTCCATGGAAATCAAGTCCCAAGGCTTCTCAGGGATGGGAAGTTGTTTGAGGAGCCCATAGGGCTTATGTCTGGGGACTTTGACATGAGTGCAGGAGATGGAGGAGGAAACATATTCTTTGATGAAGGTCCAGATGCCCAGCCAGGTGTATTTGCATCAAATGAGTTCTAGTGTCCAGTTTTGTCTGAAATGTCCAGAGAGTGGGTGGTCATGTTTATACTGGAGAATGCAGAGATGAAGGTCATTGGCTTTGGGAATGTAGATGTGATCATCTAAGTGTAGAGATCCTTTAGAGTCAACAGTCCAACAGAAATCAAAGGGTTTGGGGTGGACAGATGAATGGAGGCAATGGAATTGGTGGGAAGTGTGGAGAGGATGTCACTGTGAAGGAATTTGATATGGAATAGTGAACCAGCCCAGAGGACCAGAGCTGCTAGATAGGTCACTTGAAGGGACACAGTGAGTTGTTCTTGAGTGAAAACAGAGCAGAAATTGCGAGGGTTGATGCAGGCATAGTCTCTATCCCCCTCTTTGGAATAGCTGTTCCAACATCTAGTGAGGGCATTGGGCTTTGTGCCTAAGCATTCAGGACAGAAGCAGATGACCATATTGAACTGGAAGAGAAACTCTGACCAGTGGGCTTGATGGCAGGTCAGGAATTTTATAGTAGCAAAATACTCCATGTTCTTGTGGTTGGTGACAATATCAACTGGAGTACCAGAACCCTCAAGGCAATGCTGCCAGGTCTGGAAGGACTCATGAATGGTGAGCAGTTCCTTGTTGTGGATGTCATAGTTAAGCTCTGGTGTGGAGAGGATGTAGGAGTAAAAGGCAATGAGTTGGACTTCTTTATCCAGGCACTGGAGGGAAAGGATGCCAGTGATGGTGTAGTTGGAGGCATCTGTCTCAATGATTAGTGGGGCATTGGGGACCCAGTGGATGAGAATAGGAATGGAGGTGAAGGCATCCTTGAGATGCTGGAAGGTAGAGTGACATGCATTGTTGAAATCCCATAGAGTACCCTTGCAAGTGATGTGAGTGAGTGGAACAACCATACTGGAGTAATCATGAATGAAACAGCAGTAGAAGTTTGCAAGTCCTAGGAAAGATTGGATGTTGCAGACTTTCCAGAGCTTGGGCCAGTCTTGGATGGCTGTTACTTTCTCTGGGGACATGAAGAGTCTGGAGAGAGAGCTGGTATCTGGGGTATTTCATGGAGTCTGTATGGAATTTGCATTTTCTGGTTTGACATAAAGTCCGTGTTTCCAAAGTCGTCAGAGAACTTTGTGGACATGCTCTTTGTGGAATGCATGTCAGTGGAGAAGATGAGGATGTTGTTCAGGTATACAATCATGGAGACATCAAGGAGATCTGCAAAGATGGAATTGATAAACCACTGGAAAGCTGTAAGGGCATTGGTAAGTCTGAACAGCATGACAAGCCATTTGTATGATCTGTAGCATGTCTGAAAGAAAGTCTTCCATTCATTGCCTTTGGTGATGCAAACTGGATGGTATGCATGCCAAAGATCAAGCTTGGTGTAGATCTTCACACAACTTAAAGCATCAAGGAGGTTAGAGATGCAGAGAAGCAGATAGTGGTCTTTCTTCATGATTTTGTTCAGCCCTCAGAAGTTGATGCAAAGGCAGAGTGAACCATCCTTCTTGCAGACAAAGAGGACTGAAGCAGTGTGAGTGGAGAATAATGGATAGATAAAGCCCATGAAGAGATGTTCATCAAGGAATGCTTGAAGAGACTCAAGCTTGAAAGAGAAAACAGAATAGGTGGTGCCTATTAGAGGAGATGCACCATCTTTCAGGTCAATCTTCAGATTGAAAGGGTGGTGTGGAGCAAGGGTAGAAGCCTTGCTCTTGCTGAACACATCTGTAAAGTCATGATATTCCACAGGAACTCTGGAGAGATTGACAGGTTTAGGAGTGGTGAAAGTGGAGTGGAGACTGCTCTTCTGAGGATGGAGTTGCAGGCTGAACTGCATGCAGTCCTCTAGGTGACAGGTGAGTGCAAAGGCTGGAGTGCTGATAAGCATGATTGGCAGAGCCTTGTGGTCAGAGAAACAGAGTGGATTGGAGGGAACAGGATCAGCCATAGGAGTAGGGGACTGAGGCTGTGGACATGAGCTTGGGGTTGTGGGCATGGCTTGTCCAGGTGAGCAAAATGAGATACTGTTCAAGATCCAGTCAATCAATGGATTGTAGCAGGTGAGCCAGTTGTGTCCTAGCACAAGGAAACAAGAGCCATCCAGCAGAGTGACATAGAATGTCATCAGAGTGATGTCATCAATTTTGAAATGGATGGAGAGGTTGATGGCTTGAGTGATTGTGGAGTTCAAGGTTCCATCAAAGAAATGGGGCTGGAGTGAAGAAATGAAGTAAGAGGAAAGTCCATGTTTATTGACAAATATTGTAGCCATGAAACAATCAGAGGATCCAGAATCTAACAACACAGGGAAGGAAGGGATGTCATATGATATCAGAGAGATGAAAGGCATAAGCGATCTGGGGTCAGAAAGTGTGGACATGTTGAGTCAGATCTCCTTTGAAGCACGGAAAGAATCAACATAACCTCCAGTCCATGCAGAGTCATGGAGGCTGCTGACTATTTTTTCACCTCCAAGGAGGCCTCCAGTTTAGCTTCTGGAATCACAGTCTTGGTTGCATGAGCCTTGGCTGCTCAAGAGGTAGACTTTGAGCATTCTTTGGCCATGTGGCCAGCTTGATCACAAAACATGCACAAGTTGTTGTTGAAGCAGTGCTTGCACTCTGTCAATGTGAGCTTGCCATCTTTTCCAAGCTTGGATGACAAGTCCAGCTTAGGAGGTGTGAATGCTCTGAAGGTATTGATGTGCTGGCAAATTTCCCCTTGAACTCCTTGGAGGAGCTGGAGGAGCCAGCAGAGGTGGCAGAGGGTTCATCAGACTTCAGAGGGTTGGAGGAAGGCTTCACCTGGCAACTGAGTTCTGACTTGTGCTTCCAGTAGCATGCATCAATCATATGAGCGAGTTGGTGGAGATCTATGAGCATAGGACTTTTCAATGTGCAAGATTTCATCCTTGATGCAGTCCGAGAGGCCATTATAGAAGTAGTGCCAGAGGGCACCATCTCTGTAGCCTCAGACTTGCGAAGCAATCTGGTTGAATTCTACAATGTATTTATTGATTTTTTGATCATCTTTCATGGTCAAGTGATTGAGTTGATACTTGGCATCTCTGATGGGGTTGTGTGGTCTGAAGTTGGTTTGGAGCTCAAGGATGAACTCCTTGAAACTGTCCATCTAGAGTGAACAGAGTACAGGATCCTCCATCTGCAGGAGGTCTGGCTTGAACCATTCTAATGCCATGCCCTTGAGATAGAACTGGGTGAACATGACCTTGACATGGTTAGAGGTGAAGGTTTTGGGGTGATCTTGAAAGTCTAGTTCACATTGGACCAGAAAGACCCAGAGTTTGTGGGGTTCCATCCCATCAAACTAGTCCAGTTCTCAGACTTTGGTCTGCTATGAGATTTTGGAGGGTTTGTGGTGAGAGAAGTGAGTGAGGCTGTGAATGGCATTAGCCAGGTTGGTGAGGGTGTTGTGCAGAATCTGCTCATCTCTGGAGAATTCAGAATCTAAGTCATTCCCTTGGAAATCAAAATCATCATTGAAAGGATCATCTCTGAGTTCATCTGGATCTCTGGGGTCACTGTAATTACTTGGAGTGTGAAATGGGGGCAGAGTGTGTGGAGTGCTAGGGTCATCCAGAAGCTCCTCAATGTGAGCTCTGAAAGTGGGAGTTTGTGGGAGAGGAGGTGGTCCCTGAAATACAGAACCAGGATTTTGTCTAGTGAAAAAACTGTGGAACTGTTCAATAAGGTCTGGACCTTTGTTAAAGGCCATGTTGGATGATCTCCAGAACTCCAGAACTCCAGAGTTTTGGTCAGATGGGACCTGGCTTCACCTTATGTGGTGTGCCCTTACATTGGGTCCAAGTCCTGTATTTGCAGAGCAGAAAGGTCAGAGGTGGGTCAGAGTTGAGCCATCAAGGCTCGGATGAGAGGGAACAGAGGTGAGACCATCAGGCTAAGTCAATATTTGAGCTAAAGATTACAGAGTATCATATGGAGTATTTATACTATAGAGAGGATGGATGACTAAGGAGTTCAGAGGTTGGGTAGAGTATGTACTGGAGGTGCTGCAGAGCTGTGCTTCCACAGTTGACACTGCATGGAGGAGTTTCAGGAGTGGAACTAAGATTAATACAGAAGGAATGGAATGGAGGACACAGGAATGAAATGTAATGTCATTGGAATGGAGACAAGTCATTCTGGAAGTGTCCAGAATTCAGAAGGCTATGTATGGAGGAAAATAGTCTGGAGTTTGGAGAAAGTGGTCCGGAGTTGGATCAGAGTTAGATCAGAGGAGATCCAGAGGGTCAGAGTTGAAGTGGTGGATCCAGGATATGACAACCTTGGTGACTGTTGTCAAAAGCATTCAGGGAGTTGTAGCAGGGAGATGAAGGAGCATTGGTGATGGCCTGAGTGCAGGCTTGAGTGACTCTAGTGGCCATTGGAGTACATGGACTTTGTTGCAAGTGGCAGTTCAAATATACTGTTAAACTAGATCAGACTAACTCTGGGAAACTCTGAAACTCTGGAGTTTGGTCAGATGGGACTTGGCTTCACTGTATGTGGTATGCCCTTGCACAAGTCCTGATCCTGGATTTGTGGAGCAGGATAAGTTAGAGGGTTAAAGATCAGAGGAGAACTGTCAAGGTTCAAGTCAAAGGAGAGGTAGTCAAGTTTCATTGATATTCAAACTGAGATATTTACAGGCTTGAGTACAGGGTTTATATACTATGAAGAAATCAGATGACTAAGGAGTTCAGAGGTTGGATAGGAGATGTGCTGGAGGTGCTGTGAAGCTGTGCTCCACAGTTGACACTGCATGGAGGAGTCTAAGTAGCAGAGCTAAATACTAATATGGATAGAATGGAATGGAGCACAATAAAATGGAACATAACAGAATGGTGCATATTGTAACAGAATGGAACATTAAAGCATAGCATAGGTATAAAAGGAAATCAGACTGGAGTTGGATGGAGTTGGTATCAGAGTGACATTAGAGGGTTGGAGTTGGACTTGTGGATCTAGGATATGACAGGCAGGATGAGCACATGAGGCCACAAATTACATCTGCTAGATTGGCAAGCATTTGACATGGGATCTGCTCAGCTTTGGAGAAATGGGAATCTAGGTCTCCCTCTTGGAAATCAGAATTGCCATCAAAGGGATCTCATCTGGGTTCATCTGGATCTCTGAGATCACTGTAGTTATTCAGAGTGTGGAATGGAGGTGGAGTGTGTGGAGGGGATTCTTTGTTCAGGAGTCCTTCAATTTGAGCTCCAGGTGTGGAAGATTGTAAGGGAGAACATGCTTGGAATGCTGAGGCCAAGATACATCTGGCAGAGAAGCTGTGAAACTGTTTGACAAGTTCCAGGCCTTGACAGTTGCTGCCAAACATGCTGAGAGAATTGTAGCAGGGGGACAGAGGGGCATTAGTGATAGCCTGAGTGTGGGCTTGTGTAACTCTCTTCATCATGAGTGTGTGGACTTCACTGCAAGTGGTAGTCTGAATATACTGTTAAACTAGGTTAGACTATCTCTGGAAAACTCCAGAACTCCAGAGTTTGATTGAATGGAACTTGGCTTCACCATATGTGGTGCATCCTTGCACAAGTCTTGGTCTCAAATTTACAGAGCAGAGTTAGGTCAGAGGATCAGAGGTGAGTTGTCAAGACTCAGATGGAGATAGACAGTCAAGTCTAGTGGGTTGAGTTGATTGAATATTCAGACTGAGGTATGTACAGGCAGAATACAGGGTTTATACACAGAGGGAAAATCAGATTAGTAAGGAGTTTGGAGGTCAGGTAGAAGATGTAGTGGAGGTGCTGCAGAGCTGTGCTCCACAGTTAACACTGCATGAAGGAGTCCTAGTAGTGGAACTAATACTAATATGGGCAGAATGGAATGAAACATAATAGAATGAAGCATAATGGAATGGAATGTAACAAAATGGAATGAAGAGCATAGCATGAGTACAAAAGAACAATGGAACAGAGATGGAACAGAGATGAGTCAGAGGATATCCAGAGGGTCAGAGTTGATGTGGTGAATTCCAGAATATGACACTTACCCTCACTACCCTCATCCTAGTAGTCACAGTCATCATTGTCAAAACCCTCCTGAAAACATGACAACAATCAATCAATCACCTTGCTCTTTCTTGCCCACCATGATTGAAACTCCAATCCCAGAAGTACTCCCATGCTTCTGACCTCATTACCAATATGAATTTACTGCTATGCACAAATTGTCTTTCCTCCTTTGAACATCATCTCATGCTTGCCACCTTTTTAGAACATGATCACCTTACTCTTCTAATTGAAAATGTCCAAACCTACAATTCCTCTTGCATTTTACCCAGACTTGTTCATATTTACCACACATACTGTTCCTTATGTCTTGCTTTCAACTTCTCCCCCCAAGAAGCCCACTTCCCTGCAGCCAAAGGACTTCCCTCTGCCATCAACCACCTTAGAACCCAGGTTCTAGATATCCTCTATGAAGAAGGGCTATGAACTATCATTAACACTCTGAATCCAGCCCCAGCCAGGTGTTACCTCCTTCCCATTCTTCTTTTGCTGTTCCCAGCCAACATCAATGACTGCTTCCTTGAACCTGAGGACCTGTCCTTATCTCAAATGATGATCTTGAATTCCCCTTCCTACTGTCTATTTCCTTGCTGCTTGTATCACCAATGAACCACTCTCCTCCAGGGTAACCCTTAACTGGCAAGGACATCATGAGAACTGCCAATACTCTATTCTTTCCCTAATCAAAAGGGAAGCAGAGGCTTTAACCACCATTCCAGGTACTTGGAGCAATTGCATGTGATCTTAACCAGGATTTTGTTCCTCCTCTCCTCTTCCTCTCTGGCAATCCCAAACCTGCATTCTCTGTGTGTCTGACACCCACATCACCATCAAATGCCCATCATATATTTGCCCTTACTGTCATGAATGCCAGCCTGGCCATCTAGAACCAGACTATCCTGTCCATAGATGTGGTCACTGCCAAAGAATGGGCCATATCATAGACAATTGCTTCTTTCACAGCAGTGAACCCTCCAACCTTGAGAGTGGGGACAATGAACACCCATCCTTGAAACATGCTGAGGGAATCTAGGCTATGGATGTGGACCCTTGCAGCTACTAGAGGGGTAATGCTGCAATTTTATCTCTCTCATGTCATTGCTCCTTGTTTTGTTCTCTTGATAGACACACTCCATCCAG
>JBBPKF010000186.1:0-16022 GCA_038089175.1 Binderoboletus segoi | reverse complement strand
AAGATGGCGGGTGTTGGAGCACGAGGCTCCCAGGGGTTTGTGGTACTAGGGCGAGATGGCAGGAGAGGAACCATAGACATTTTTGTACGAGTACGCCTAGATCAGAACTGGGTACATATACCACTGTACTCATATCTAGAGGATTTAGTTAGCGTATGAGTGTGGGGGAGAACCTACGGGTAAAGTCCACGGGCAAGAGTTGAATGACACAATGGGGGGAACTGGAGGATATCTGCCTGGCTTTGGCAGCACTACACTATAACGGGTGTATACCGACGTGACAGTACCCGTAATCATGCGAACGGGGAGCGTTGTTGATGCGCTCTATGCTTGGCAGCCCTCGCCAAGTAAGGCCCCTAGTGCACTATGGGGACAGCAACGTTATCCGTATTTATGATGGCAGATGACCGTATGAATAGCGTGGGTTGGGTGCTAGTCCCGCCAGATGGGTTACAACTGGGTGTAAATTTCCCTTAAGCCTGGGATCCGGCTGTGGTATGAGCAAGTAGAACTAGCCGCAGTGAAAGGCAGCGACTAGGCAGTGGAGTGTGTGAGAGAGTTTGCGAGGTGAGTAAGGTGGAGTAGAGAGGTTTGGAATATGTTAGATACGACTCAAATCAAGACAAGCTCCAGGGAACTCGCAAGACAAGAGAATGAATAATTATTCCAAACCTAGAGAAACATACATGAATGCGATCTGGTATATATACTACGGGATTTAGGGCTGGTCTGATGGTATAGAATGTGATAGAATACGGTAGAATGTTCCATGACAATGTGAAGATGTGAAGGATGTAACTACGTCATGCATGATACAGTGAAAGAATAAAAAGAGTCCTGACAGCATTCCACTGCATCAGATGGTCTCCATTGCAAGATCTCACCACATATGTACCCTGTTCTTTGTACCTGTGCCTCTTAGTTCTGGAACCCTATGAACCCTGTTACAGCCCCATTCATAGGTTACAGCATTACTCATATATAAGATGTACCACTTTAGTCTCAAGTGCCTCAGTCCATTGTTGCACACACAACTGAGGTGAGCTCCTCACTTATCATTCTACATACTCATCCTTATTCATACATAGTATCTCATATAGGTAAATACACAATATAGTCCATTGTTACACACATGACTGAGTGTCTTGGTCATAATCTTATGTATAATAACCTTCTTGACAATAATGTGTGCCATGATGATTGCTACAGTGTAACCACCATGACCCATGATCTCATGCTCTCACCTGCCACCCCACCCCACCATGACATGAGTATCAATACATATAGACTACATCAGGATATTGGTGATGAAATGAGATAGCTAGATAATGGTTTATCCACACTTAGCTCAACCATCAAGTACATCATTAATATCTGAATGATACATTGAATGTGATGCAATTAGATGTTTCAGAAGGCATTTCACACAAGATATTCTCCATAAGAAATATGCAAATGACCACCTTAACTTTTTGAAGAAGTGACATCATTGATATTATTTCAGATATGAATAATACTATTGAGCCTCAATGCCATGATGCAACTTTAGCTCATTGCATAGCTGCCCATTCAGAGACATTATTTCATTTGGTCAATGCAAACACATTGACAGTTCAGCAAACAACTTGATCATTTGACATCTGGCATCTATCTCTGGCAAGCTATCCCATCCATCCATCTCTGACCTTTTTTCTCACCACACTCAACACATGACAACATTTCACATGTTTCTGGCACTGTCAAACAGTTGCAGACTATCATCTGCAATCTTATTTCCACTTCCAATGACTGGAGGTATACAGCATCCTTCTGGAAGTGACACTGTGCCTCATTTTCTTTACTCTCCATATACTCTCCCTCAGATTTCCACTGCCATGTTTTTCCTGGCTGGCTGTTCAAACTTGTCATTGGTGACCCAGTTTGCTATTTTGTTCCATTCAGGAATATTACACTCAATGCCATCAATGATTATTTTAGAATTTATTCTGAACTTAGTCATTCATGGCCTGCAAATCCCTTCAGAAGTGTCTGACCCTCTCCTCCCCTCACTTGCCTTTTTATCATATTTCACACAGTCCCTGCATTGTGAGCATCACCACCCAAGGGGTGCAATTTATCACTGCTGATCTCATTTTTACCCTCATTGCATCCAAGGATGTCCCACATGATGCTCTCAGTGCTAATGTGAGGAATTCTTGTTTAATGTCCTAGCTGTGCTGTCTTGATAGTTGGCCGCAATCTATGGAATGTGCCCACTTGATTGTTCTCTTGGCCCTACATCTCATACAACCTTTAGGATGCCTGCAACCATTTACATTTGAATGACACAACATATCCTGGTGATCTCATTTCTCTTCATATCATTAACAGTAGTTTCCATTGCTTTGTTATCTAGTTGGCTTGGTATTGGTCCTTCAAATTTCATAGATTGCAAATCTCATAGAATTAACTTACAAAGTAAAAAATAAACTTAAGACATGTGAATGGAACTACAGTGTACTAGGAGATTTTTGGGACAAATAATATAGAATTGAGATCACCAGATCATGATCATGCTAAGCTATGGTGTGCCACAGTTGCTAACAGAACATGGATTGAAAGCTACCCTTCTATTGGTTTGTGGACACTTTATACAAATCCTAGCAAGTGTGCTATTTTTCATTGGGGCACACTCTGTCTCAGTATAAAGTGGGAATACTTGGCTGTCAGGGGGTCAGAAATGGAGGACAAGGAGGTTCATCCTGTTCACCAGTTCCATCAAGCTAATAGTGCCTCCACTTCATCATGCTCATTCAGTTCTTTGAGTAGTTTCAAGATACTTTTGTAGAAGTGCTCTGAATCAGTGATCAAATCTGTTTATGAAAAGACTTGTGTCAAAGTCAATGCAAACCAAGCCTGTAATTAAATTCAGCACTTATCAAGAATTGAAACTTTGCTGCTCACCTGTGTAGCAATGTATGCGATGAAAGCCTTGGTAACATATTGCATGACATGAATCCTCACATTTCCAGATCTTGTTGCCTTTGGCTCTTGATCAACAGAGCTTGGAAATGTGAAGGCATGCTTGAATGCATGAATACACAGCCATGATTAGGAAAAATGTCAAGCAGGCAGACCTCTGACTGGCCATGTCAAATCTGGATCCTCTGAACTCAAGTCTGACAGAGGTCTGGAATGTCTGAGGAAAGAACAGTGAGTGGATGGAGGTAGACCAGAGGTCTAATGGAGGATGCAGAAGAGAAAGGAACTTAGTAGTGAGGACATTGGTGCAGGACTTATGTATTGCACCCTTGTTCAGACCTGTATCCTCAGATTTCAGACATCCAGAGTAGGACCAAGGGTTCAGGGTAGGAGGTGATAAAGGAAAGGAGTTGGGCAGGAGTTGGAGGAGAGACTAAGTTGATATTCGTACTAAGGGGAATACATGGTATGTGGAGATCTTTAAATACATTCAGAGCAGGGTATGGAATGCCAAGCAGGTTTGGACATAAGACAGATGATAGACAGGTGAAACAGTTTCAAGGTGAAGTTAGTAACAACAATCAGATGAAGGTAGAAAAGGTATGGGATGGACAAGATGAATGATAGATAGACAGGAAAGAGCTATATGTGAAGAATGATGATTGAGAATGACAGGTATTAGATTCAGGTTTCATTCTGAGTGAAGGCGCAAACTCTGAGTACAGCTCTGGCAGTGAAAGATGAATGATGAGTGGACAAGGGTAAAGTGATCCAGAGAGGACTGGAGGAGGCCAGAGGGGTGTAATAACTGTTTGGGAATGGATATGACAGATCAATATCAAAATCCCACATTGTAGAAGGCTGTTCCATGGATCATCTGCATCATACATGTAGTTGACATATAGAAAAATTGGCCACTGGTCTTTGTTACAATTTTATCTTTCCCATGTGATCGCTCCTTGATTCCTCTTGATCATCATCACTCTTCATCAGGTCCTACTAATACTTTGGTTCATCTTTGTTATGCTCAGACTCAGGCCACTCCTCTAAGTATCATCTTCTTATTGATACTTCGTGTTCCCCATCCTTCCATCCGATATTTTGGTCTATATGTCATTCTGTATTAGTCTGTGCAGTAACAGTTTGTCATTCACATTCTATTAACTTCCACTGCATTCCATGCTGCGCATTTCATGACTCATCATTTCCATTCTGCTTTTTAGTTTGTGCATTGAATCCTTAGTATAAAAGTCTTGTGTCTTGTATTGTAATTACTCAGCTTGATCTGCGCAATTACTACGCAGTCTTTCTCAAACTCGGGTGGACAAAATCCTTGTTTGTCGCATCTGCAGAAGAAACCTCCAACCTTAGAAGAAGTATAACTAGTACAGTGATGTCCCAACCTTAGGGAGTCCAGATCCGACTTTTGGCATACTAGGCGAAGACTGTGTTGCACCCTGCATAACAGTCTTCAGAAACCTGTGTTTGACCTGAGATGAGTTTCTGCCTGGTGCTTTGTGAACAGATTGATGCATGAGAGCTGTATGGCATATGTCCACTTACTTGAGGTTGTTTCAATTGAAGTCAGCAGAGCAAAGCAATGTGCCAGTCTGCTCATGATTGAATCCCTGCCCTGCCTTCACATTATGAGGAATATGTGGACTGGGACTTTATCCTATTAGTGTAATTCAATTGATGATTGTGCCCTTCATACTTTTCATATCATCAGCCCTGGCTCCATTCACACCTTTCTGAATCTAAGAGTGTGTTGTTACAATTTATCCTTTTCTTTGTTCTACTATGCTTCTCCTTTCCACTCGCCTTCACAGACAGTTGGCATTGTCTTGTCCTTCATGGAGCCACATGTACGTTTACTCTAGCTTTCACCATTCACTTACTTCTTCTTCTCTACCTTTTTCAATACAGACACTATCCTCCTCACTGAACCTGCATGGGCATAGTCTTATGTAAGATCATGCCATCTTATGACAAGTTCCTCTACAGTCCATCTCATTCTATATCACATTACTGTGGATGTTCCTTCTTGCTCTTTCACATTCTATATTGCATCATCCGCAGTTGTTCCTTCACATTCTTCCACATTCTATGCTGGCCCTCAATTCATCTCGTCTCTGTACTTAAGTTGCTACCATGCATCATGTCCTGTATCTTGTTCTTTTTGTGCCTCCCTGCAATCAGAGCAACTTCTTTCTTAGGCTTCATCACCCTAAGTTAGTTATCTTGACCTTGTGGTGTGTGCCGTCTCACACAGCTGTGTCCTCACTGTGTTGCCTTGCCATGACACTGAATCTCTTATCGTCTGACTGACTGGTATCAAGTCCAGCATAGTTGTCAGATCTGATAAGTGCTCTCTCACTTAACCTGCTCACACTGGAATAGGGTGCTCTCTCACCTTGTGCATCGTCCAGCCATAGCTGTTTGCCAGGAAGTACTCTGGTGGTAGCAAGTCTCTCACTTGCAGCATAACATGTGTTAGAGTGTCATAAATTATTGATATTCTACCATTACCCACTCACCAGATCAGGGATGTGAATGATATCTTTCTCAGAAGCATCCATAGGGTGACCATCTAGGCCAGGTGCCAATTTCAAGAGGTCCTTGAAAACAGCATACTCCCTTCAGTCTCTGCAGGATAGGTCAAGTAGATGACTAGAACAATGTTGCATGATGCACTCACTGTATGAACAGTTCCTCTGGATGGTCATCAGCATCCTCTCCCATAAGTATGAGGCCATTTGATATCAGTGTCTAAACATTGCAGAACACATGTACTGCATGGCTGAAATGTCTACCATGATGAATCAATGGGTTTTGTGTGATTCTGATGAAGGATTAAATGTAAATCTGATAACAATAAAAGATGTAGGCTCATGGGTGTTTCCTTGGATCTAACTCCAAGGCATTAGTGTTGGCTCTCTTGTGTTATTCCAGCACAAGCCTTTTACTCAGATGATGATGGGCCATGGGAGAGTATCAAGAAAATTCAGGTAAAGGAGTATGAATACAAAGGATGGAATGCAGACAACTTACCTTTGCTTCCCCTTATATGCTTTAAGGATTGAAAGGGATATAATCTAATTCAGTCTGGTTAGTGTAGAGTTCTGATAGCATGTCTGAATGAAATCACACAGATGTGCCATTTGTGCATTTGCATGAATCTTCCACAACACCATTTATTACTTAAATAAGATGATGAAAGCCATATGTGAGAATGGAATGTGAATTAAATTTATTAAGAACACATTTAAATTATAAAAATAAATACAAAGGGGATGATACAACATGTGATTAGAATTGTGCTTGATCACATGACATAGAAGTCAAGAATGTCAAGAATTATATATAGCAATCAGGTACGTTTACAGAATGGATGTGCAGGAATGAAATACTGCAGATGTGCCATGAGTGCATCTGCATGAATTTTCCAAGATGTGTTTTATTAGTCAATTAAGAGGAATGAGAGAATGGAATGAGAATTTGATATGAAGTGAAGTGTATAAGCATGTTTTTACACCATTAAATGAAAAGACAGGCTGTAATATGTGATTGTTATTGTTCAATCAGTGTAATATGTCCAACCTTCCAAGGACAAAGATGTGAAATAAATGAATACAATAAATGTTTGGAATTCAATTGAGATGCATACAATCATACATCTTGGAATGTGTACATAAGTAGTCAAATATATGAATCACACACAGTTTCTTGTTATTATACATGTACTGTAGACAAGTACAAGCATCTGTGTTGTGTTATTTATTGACTATATGATGTGTGTCATGAATAATTTCTACACATTATTACTAATCAAGGTGATGGAAGAGTGAATGTTGGTGTGTGGCAAAACCTTGTATTTATATGAATGGATTCATTGAAACAAGAAATAATACACAATACTAAAACATGCATTGTTTCATCTGTTATGAACCAAGTCACGCAAATGTGCCATTGGCACATCTGCATGAATATCACACACCATGTGTTATTTAACAGTAATGGTTATATATTCACTTGATTTTCATCATCTGTTGATGTCTAAGCTATTAAAGAATGAAGTTACACACGTGTCAATATCACAACTAGAGCTCTATGAGATTAGAGGCATCCTCCTATAGAAGGATGGCAATGGTGAATACCACCTGTGTGCCTACCATGCCCAAATGTTTATCAATGCAGAAAGGAACTACAACATCTATGACCACAAATTACTGGTGGTCTTACATGCACTAGATACCTGGAAGCATTACTTATGTGGAGCAGGCCACCCTGTCATGGTCTTCACAGACCACAAAAACCTCACGTACTTCCATTCCCCCCACAAGCTCTCGTGCAGACAAGCATGATGGATGCTCTTCCTACAGAATTTCGATCTACAATTCGTTAGTGTACCTGCTATGCAAGTAGCCCCAGTGGACGCACTCTCTAGGTACTCATACTCAACTACATACAACGATGACAATACAGATGTCATCCTCCCCCCTGACACATTGTTCATCTATACCCTGGACCTGGCCATCACAGAGAAGATCACCCATTCCTCCTTCTCGGACCCATTCATCCTCTCGGCATTGCAAGTGCTCCAAGAAAACACGTTCCCCATCTCTCACTTTCCTATGTCTGACTGGCACTTTGAAGAAGGACAACTCTATTTCCAAAATTGATTGTACATTCCTGAGCAATTTTGCAACAATGTTTTTAAACACTGTCACTGCATATTCACTGCAGGCCATGGTGGAGTACTCCACACACAAATCAGAGTCATGCGCAACTACTGGTGGCCTGGACTGGCTACATTTGTATGAAAATTCATTGCTGGCTGCCCCCAATGCCAAGTGAATAAAGTTAACACCCACCCAACCACTCCTCCCTATGTCCCCATTCCATCTTCCACAACATGACCTTTCCAACAAATCTCCATCAATCTCATCACTGATCTCCCTGCAGTGAATGGTCTGAATTCAGTAATGGTCATGGTTGACCATGGCCTTTCAAAGGGGATAATTCTCTGCCCTTGCTTAAAAACAATCAATGCCACAGGAGTGGCTGAACTTTTCTTCAAAAATGTATTCACCAGATTCAGCCTCCATGATAAAATCATATCTGATCACAGCCCCCAATTTGCCTCAGCCTTTGCATGTGAACTCGCAAGGCCCCTTGACTACATGTTATCCCTCTCCACAGCATATCATCTGCAGACAGATGGACAGATGGAATGTATAAACCAGGAATTAGAAACATACCTGTGAATGTTCTGTGCCACACAACCAACCAAATGGGTCAAGATGTTACCATATGCGGAATACTGTCACAATTCTTCCGTCCACTTGTCCATGAAACAAACCCCTTTTTTCACAATCTTAGAATATGAACCATGGGTGCACCCTCCTTTGAGAAAGACATTCCTCCCTGAACTCAGAAATCGCTTGGAAATTCTGGAAGAAGCCAGAGCCAAAGCCCTTGTGGCACATGAGAAGGCTGCCTTGACGATGAAAAATTAAATCAAATCCCAGATCCTGACATGGAAAGTTGGCGATAAAGTCTGGCTGGAAGCATGGAACCTACACTTCCCTGGAAGAACCCCAAAACTATCACAAAAAAGGTATGGCCCCTTTATCATAGAACAGGTAATAACCCCATGGGCATACCACCTCAAGCTCCCTGCAATGTGAAAGATACACCCCATATTCCATGCCTTCCTTCTATTCCCATTTCACAGCATGGAAGAATATGGAACCCCATTCATTGAACCATCCTCAGAGGAAGTAGATGGGGAAGAACAATATGAAATCAAGGCTATCATGAGTCATTGCAGCATAAAGGGAAGATGCCACTGTCTGATCAGGTGAAAAGGGTACTCTTCTGCCAAAGACACCTGGAATCCCAAAGATAATTTCAGCAGAGCTTCAATCACCCTGAAAACATATAAAAGAAAACATCAATTGTGAAAGCCATCATGTCCTTCTTCATCTCCCATTTCAATGATCAACCCATCCCACACAATTTCTGGCAGAAGATCACTGACGCCTACTTACTCAAACAAAACATGTCCTGCAGCTCCTCCCCCACATCATCACACTTGTCCACCTGTGAACTCACAGTGCACATCCATGACCATAATGTCTCCCCTCCTGTTGAAGAACAAACACCATCTGCTTTTGCCCAAATATCCCTGTATGAAAGATCTTCCATTATCCTCCCAGAATTTATTCCATTAAGAATCAACCACCTGCCCCTCCCATTCCAAAGACACTTTTACATAGCATGCCTTGAGAACCCTGGCCTCACTTTTCTTATTGAACACAACATTGATTTTCTCCATTCAGCCACCCTTCCAGGATTGGTCAGAACCTATCATAGATTAGCTCTTTGCAGAACCTCTTTCACCAACATCGCCCTCTCATTCTCATCCACTGCCCCCATTGGGTTAACCAACCAAGCCTTGATTGAAACAAACCAGTTGCTACTCAATATCATCCATAACACCAGATTGGCAGACATCATAGATGGACTCTCTTCCATCATGTTCCATGACCTTTTAGTAGACATCCTACCTCACCTCCCAGAAGATGCTTACAGGGAATACTTTGAAGAAATTCCCTTTGTTCCTTCTCC
This sequence comes from Binderoboletus segoi, assembly GCA_038089175.1. Lineage (NCBI taxonomy): Eukaryota > Fungi > Basidiomycota > Agaricomycetes > Boletales > Boletaceae > Binderoboletus > Binderoboletus segoi. Next base: position 6,428 of record JBBPKF010000186.1, on the reverse strand, counting down.
CCCATCCCCCATACCATTGATCAACTGCATCTTGGATACCCCAGCTCCATTTCGTCCTGAACACAGTGAGGACCATAGGTCTCAACGATAGTTCAACCCTCTTCGTTGTCCACACTTATGACCATGTAAAAACACTGAGGCAACAGGTCCTTCAAAGGAACCTCCCTCTTCAAATGAGTCTGAAGATGACCCAACGAACCCTCAATTCCTCCCTTGTTCACTTTGTCATGAACCAGGGCACACACATAGCAATTGCTCAAAATATCAATGTCCCTTCTGCCTTAGATGGAACCCAGGTCACTGGGCACACCAATGCAACTCCTGCTTCTGCAGACATTGTGGAGAAGAAGGTCATATAGTAGCAGACTGCCTGTTCAAAGAATGAACAGAGTTGGTCACAACACCCCCACAGCTGATGGATTGACTGGAATGTGGCACGTTCCATCTAAACAAGGGGGTAATGTTACAATTTTCCCTTTATCTACTCTTGTTCGCCCTTGCATATCAGTACTACTTCTTTTCTCACCTTACAGACAGTTGGCTCTTGCATGCATTACATGGAGTCACATGTATGTCTATTCTTCTTCTTACACTTCACTTACTGCTTTCTCTTTATCTCCTTGAATATGGACACTATCCTCCTTACTGAGTCCACATGGGCACAGTCTTGCATAAGATCACACCATCTTATGACAAGTTCCTTACCATTCGATCACATTCTATATTTCATCATCTGCAGTACTTTCTCTCTTGTTCCTTTCACATTCTATTCCAGCCCTCAAGTGCTTTCTTTCTGTATATAAGTCACTACTATGCACTGTATTCTGCATCTTGTTCTTTTTGTGCCTCCCTGCAATCAGAGCAACTTCTTTCTTAGGCCTCATTACTCTAAGTTAGTTATCTCGACCTTGTGGTGTGCACCATCTCACACAGCTGTGTCCTTGTTGTGTTGCCTTGCTGTGACACCATCATACCCTGGGTATAGTTAAGCTCCACATATTCTTCTTCCTACTGTGGGTATCGTCCAACCCCACATAGTGTCAGACTCGAAGGGTGCTCTCTCACCTTGTCTGTTCATACTCAAAGGATGCTCTCTCACCTTGTACATCATCCAGCCACAGCTGTAGGAAGTCTAGCCATTTGCTAGAAGAACTCACAAGTCTCTCACTTGCAGCATAACATGAACAAGAGACTGAGAGAGGGAGGGGTGGTACCAGCTGTAACATTGCTGGTATACAAACTGGTGAGTTCAATGCCAAGGATGGGACAATACTCAAATGGCTGCCCTATGCCTGCACTGGATGGGAAAAATGATGTGACCTTGTCAAAGAAAGAAAACCTGTTAAGATTGTGTTGGATGATCTCCAAGGCAACTCTGGAGGTCTGAAGTTCTGAGGAGTTTGGGACTTGGCTTCACCTTATGTGATGCACCCTCACAAGAGTTCTGGTGTCTCAGATTTGCAGAGGGTTGGAGTGAGGATGGAAGGCTGAAGTAGAGTTATTGAGACTCAGAGACAGAGTGGGGAGAATATTAGGTTAAATTGATATTCAGACTGAGGTATCTACAGACAGAGTATGGAGTTTATATACTGGAGAGAAGTCAGATGACTAAGGAGTCCAAAGGTTGGATAAGTAATGTATCAAAGGGGCTGTGAAGCTGTGCTCTACAGTTGACACTACACAGAGGAGTCTGAAGAGTGGAACTAATACAAATATGAACAGAATGAAATGAAACATAATCAAATGGAATGGAGAGCATAGCATGAGTACAAAAGGAAAATGGACCAGAGATGGAATGGAGATGGGACAGAGTTGTCTATGATGAGTCAGAGGTGGTCAGAGTGAATTGGAGATGGGTGCAGAGAACTAGAGTTGGTCTGGAATATGATAAAACCCCTGATTCTTGAAATTCTTTGTGTTGGGATGGCTCTGAATAAACATACATGGGCATATATATATGAAAGGGTGATTATCATATCTTAACAAACCTTCTCCAAGGATCTTCTGTTTTGACTGTGATTTCTGCACCATCATAATTACTGTAAGTGAAATCAAATGCATTCTTGAGTTCCAAGATGGCCTTATATAGGAATTGAAGCTAGTAGAGTCCACTAAGATTAGCAGGGGTGATATACACAGAATACCTGCTCATCACCTTAAACTTTCACTTACAGAAGTCAGGAGTCTTTTTTCTCTTCTGTCCACCAGAGACTGAAAACCATTGTTTTAGATGTGCAACAGCAGCCACATAAGTTGTTCTCTTGAAGTTACCATCTGCCAGACTGGATACTTGGTCATATAGAAGGTCAAAAAGCACAGCCTCTTACTCTTCTGTCCAATGGGCAGCTTTTTTGCAATTTGTCTTGGACCTGAGAGAAGATTTAAGATCAAAGGGGTTGATGATCCCCTTAGAGCACAGTGAGCAGTCTGATAAATCTGAGGATGACATGATTGAAATGCAAGGGTGGGAATCAGCCATAGCCACAAGACATCATAGGCCATATATGGGACTCAGAAGGTTCTGCTCAGGGCACAGTGATGTGACACATTACAGGAGCTGCCAAAGTTACCTGAAGCTGGGGTCTTCAGTTAACATGACTTCTCACAAAGTGAACAGGATCTAAGATTTTCCAGAGAAATTCCAGATTCCTCCATGCTGGGCGGTACATGGATCTTTAAAATGTTCACATACTGGTTGACATCCATCCTTTCCTCAATCTCTGCAAGTTTCCCCACTATTCCATTCTATATATCTCTATATCATGATATTTCCCCCTTCAAACTTGACTGTTCCTTGAACTTTTCTTGAAGCCAATCCTTTTTCTTCTGTTTTCAGACCCACTACTTTCTATCTGACTCTTGCCTATTGATTTTGATTTCCTCAGATCGGATAACTCTTTTTCAGTCCTCTATAGTCTACTCTTTGTACTTTAGAGCAAAGGCCAAGTGCTTCTTTTGATACACTGCAGAAAGCAGTGACATTTTCTTTTTTGTAACAGTCTTAAGTGAGTGGTTTTTAAGAACTCTTCTAACAGCCTGTAAGGAGACAGGGTTGGAGATAATGTAATTGATATGATTGGTGGCCTGAACAGCATTTGTGGCATTTCCTGTGGTAATTTGTATAACAATGGCATGTTGATTAGTGAAAGAAAGCTTGCAAGGTTGGCCAGGAAGTGGTGACTAATGATTTGAAAGGAGATTTTTGAGTGTTCTGTAGACTGTAGACTGGCTGGTTTCCAGTTTAGATGCAATGGTACAAGTAGAATGACCATTAGAGGCCAGAAAGATGATATTTTTCTTTTGAGCAAAGAAGATGGGATATATTGTAAACATAAGGGAAATTTGAAGCATTGATAGCTCTTATATAATTTTATGTAAGGTTGCTGCTATGTTACAATGTACATAGCAACCATCCATCAATGTTATATTCATTAAATACTGACAGACCAATTAATATTCACAGCATTAACAGCTTCCCAAAATGGAATTGATTTGAAATAGCTATCATGTCATAGCATGCTAAGCACAAATCAATGATGAGGCAGTCAAGTTGTTGATGCCAGCATGCATGGTGATATCAATGTCTGTGATACATCATTACTCTCCGTGATGATGCTGAGGTGCATCCAAGTCTGTGCTGGCTTGTTGCAGCCATAAATGCCCACATGAAGCTCACAGTGCTCATGTCCAGCAGAGACAGCGCTGACATGAACCCCATCATGCGTGCCATCATCAAGGTCAGCATCCTTAGGCAAGTCTCACTCTGCTGCTGCTTCTCCTGCTCACATCAGTCTCAGAGACTGCAAGACATACACCGTTCATGAGGGCTATAGGGTTGATTCACAGAGGTTGCTGCTGAAACTTCATATTTATACTCATATTTTGAAAGGAACACAACACACGATCAAATTGAAAGTTTTCACCTATGCTCAGTCATTGACAAAACATCAAGTTCTGCCACTGTCAAAAATAAACTATTAGTCCAGTACATAAGTACATTTAGTTTGACGTTTAGGTCAGTGCTAAAAATTGATGAGGCATTGTGAGATGGACAATCATGAGACGTGGCAGGTAATGTGAGTGACAGAAGGGTGTGAAAGACAGAAGCTGTTGGGTGAGAACAGCAGACAGAGACAAGGCAATGGTGGCACTGAGTGGGGGTGGTGTGTGTGAGGGGGTGCGTGATGGCTATAAAGGAATAAAAGGAGAGAAGATGCATCAAGAGCTAAACAACCTGAACACAGAGTTACAGACTCACTTCTCTCTGTTGATAAGTTACAAAACTTCACGAGACCCATGGTCGAGTAGCATTCAGGACTTCAAAAACTAGGGTAAACCACAGGGGGGAGAGATGTGGTGATGTTACATAATGATGATGAGAATGCAGGTGTGTGACATGTGGTCAATGCAGTCCATCCTGGCCATGCTTGCACCCTGTGCATGGAAAGTTGATGGATTATGGTACTCAGACTGGCTGTCCAACTTAAATATCAGCCCTCTAGGCTTACATTGTAGGCCACTGTACAGAAGACACTTATAAGCAACTCCTCGACCATCAGCAAGTAGTGGAGCGGGTCCATAGTCAATAGCGAGTTGTGAAGCATGGTCAGCCTGCAGAAATACTTCAGCTTTGCCAGCAGTGGCGTCAGATCGGTCACTGTGATGAAAGAACCGTCGTTGCGCAGTGCAGCCAACCAAATGAAGTGTTCCATCATGCAGTCCCAATGATCACTTGATCTTGTTTCTGGATCATACACCAGAGAAAAGCAGAAGGTCTGGTATTGCCCGAGTAGTGACTGGGATACCTCACCACCTCCCGACACGGCATGTGCCTCCAGTTCAGGAATCAACTGGTTGAGAGCAAGAGCTTGGAGGTGTGAGTAAACGAAGGTGAGCTGGCAGGGGTGGCCATGTGAGACCTGTATCATCGCCCATATCATCTAAAGGAACAAGGCAGTGTAGCTGACGTTTTCCTGAGAGAGCAGTTGGAAATATTTCTTGCTGCACCGGAGGTTAGCCTTTCCAGGGTTGTCAAGTGCCCAGGTAACTTACTCCTGCGGCCCAGGTTTGGGCCCATGCAACAAAATCTTGCAAAGTGTAAATCTTGTGTGATGGTCATTCAGGTGGTTTCTGATTCTTTCATGGTGCTCATTGACCACCCGTGCCAGTGACACATAGATGCTGTGGCCCTCTTCCTTTGTGTGAGACATCTTCAAAGACCATGCTGCCTTTTGCTGTGCCACATCCTGTCTGATTTCATGACCCTCCTCGAACAAGTCCCAGTTGGTGATGCATAGCAGGGGTGGTCTGTCCTTGTCTGAGTCAGTGTTCAGCACCAGGTTGGCAGCAGCTTGGGGGAGGATGTGAGTGCAGAGAAAGCTCACAGGCTAATGTCTGATGTGCGAGTGAGTGTCAGATCGACCTCAAAGTACATGTGACCTAAGCTAGGAAACAGCATCTGAACAAGGGATTTGCGGTACCACACATCGCTCCTAAGGCTCATGGCGTGTTTCTCCCGGCCATGCCTCAGAAATGTTTGCCAATCCCACATGCTGTACTCACAATCTGCCATCGCAATGCAGGTAAAGCCTTCCCCAGGCTCAGTGATGCCCTGAACGGGTGGTCCACATCGATGCAGTATTTCCACATTCTTCTGTGATCTGTGAACTCCAGCAGAAACACAGTACTTCTTCAGCTCTGCCTCCATCTTCTTCGTCAATCGCATCGTGTGCACCTCACCCTTTAGATGACTGCATGCCATCCCTGCTGTGAGCCCAATTTTGCACTCACGACAAATGAGTATGTGCAGTGCCTTGTGGAACCAGAGCCCTAGACATTCCAGCGGCTTGCTTGCCTCAAGGTAGTCAACCTCTGGAATGAGGTTCTCTCACCACCTGCCCATATTGTCTGTGGTGATGACTTTTCAGTCACTGTGATACAAAGGGTAATGGCCATTCATCACTCATGCTGCAATGTCCTCATGTCGCTCCCAGTCACCTCTTCATGCCTCGCAGTTGACTCCTCAACATCAGCTGTAGCGAATACATCAATCAGCGCTTTCAAGCACTCCAACACCGCAAGACTCACTAGTTTCCTTCGAAGGCTTGGAAGGACTGGCTACCTCACCTGGCTTTTTTGGCATTGCCTCTGAAGAAGGAGCAGATTGGCATTTGGCACTGTGTTTCTTTCTCATGTGTGCTTTCAGACTGGCCTTGCCTGTGTACAAGCCCCCACACAGGGGACAAGCGAGCTTGTCATTGGAATGTGCAACCGCAGTATTCTGCTCTTCATCGATGATCAGAATCACATCTCCACCATGACAGTTGTGGCGGTGACATCAACATGCATTCATGGTAGTGAAGTGCTCAGAACAAACTTTGCAGATAAATGAATTGGAAGAGGCAGTTTCAGCCATTTGGATGGAGGGA
>JBBPKF010000184.1:0-16064 GCA_038089175.1 Binderoboletus segoi | reverse complement strand
TTATCATGGTGGTATTCATTATATGGAGGATATCTGACGGAATCAGTAGTGGTGTGGTTTTTCTGCATTCCACAAAGGAGGTTTGTTCGCGAGAAGGGGGGGAGGGGGGGGGACTACTCCCGTGCGCGCAGTGTGTACCAGCTGAAACTTGTCAACGATCACCGCAACGTTGGTCAAGTATGATGCACAGCCACAGTCTCTTCGAGAATCACGTGACGTTACAGGGCCGACCCTAAAGGGTCCCAGTTTGGTGGTACTCGAGTGCTCCGCCGTACGACTCGTCGTCGTAATCAAGGTCGTCGCCGCCGTCGCCGTTCCCTCAAGACACCCATCATGGTCAGTTGTATGTTCTCTGATACTATTTGAGCACACGCTGTGAATCATTAATCAACGGTCCTTTTCGCTGGGATGGGGTGGATGGTGACCTCCTCGTTGGGATGGACGCGATATACGCCCTCGCGATACACTCGACTTCCTCATGACATCTGACGCATTATCCGTTTCGTAGGCCCGTGGACCCAAAAAACACTTAAAACGCCTCGCGGCTCCGTCTTCATGGATGCTTGACAAACTGAGTGGCACCTACGTGAGGAACCTCGGCGATTTCATGTCCCCTTGAAACTCAAATACAGGTCACAGGCCCCCCGCCCATCCCCCGGTCCTCACAAGCTCCGTGAATCCCTCCCTCTCACGATTTTCCTCCGAAACAGGCTCAAGTATGCTCTGACCGGGCGCGAAGTCATTACAATCGTCAACCAGCGTCTCATCAAAGTCGATGGAAAAGTACGCACCGACCCCACCTATCCTACAGGCTTCATGGGTGAGTGCTTTCGATTCTTCACTCGAACAAAGTATTTATATTTGTACATTAAACTAGATACCGTCTCGATCGAAAAGTCTGGCGAACACTTCCGTTTGCTGTACGACGTCAAGGGTCGTTTCACCATCCATCGCATCACCCCCGAGGAGGCAAGCTACAAGCTTCTCAAGGTCCGCAAAGTGGCTGTTGGCGCGAAGGGTGTCCCTCACATCGTCACACACGACGGACGCACGATCCGGTATCCCGACCCAGCCATCAAGGTCAACGACACTGTCAAATTCGACCTTGAGCAAGGCAAAATCATCGACTTTGTACCCTTCGACACTGGTAATATCGTTATGATCACTGGTGGCCGTAACATGGGTCGTGCTGGTGTCATCGTTCACCGCGAGAAGCACATCGGAGGTTTTGATATCGTCCATGTCAAGGACTCTCTCGACCGTACGTTCGCTACACGGTACGTAACATTATACCCTCTTACGACAACGAACCTCAATCATTGGCAATGTTAGCATCTCCAACATCTTCGTTATCGGACAAGGCACCAAGTCCTGGATATCGTTGCCGAAGGGCAAGGGTACCAAACTGACGATTTCTGAGGAGAGAGACTCCCGCAGGAGACGCGCTGCTGAGCAATAGGTACATGTTATCATTGGTTCTTACAGGTTTCTCTTCATGTGTATGTACCTCCATGTGCATGCTTCTCACGAGACAAAAAATGTAGCTGATCACATGGTGCATATGAATATGACAATCACTCGTACCGGTCTCTTTCCTTCACACTCGAAATTCGAGGTAGACGTTACAATCAGATTCGCATTACCAGTAATCAGCTGTCCTGGGTTGTATGAACAATGGCTTTGTATGCCTCTTCTCCACCTCCCATCGTTTTAACCACTTGATCATCTTGACCCTTGAAGTAGAGCTACCCACATTCACGGTGGGTATGATCCTGCCCCAGTCGCACGACATGGCAAAGCAAGTAAGCTCAAAAAACGAGCTATGCTCCGAATAAGGCACCCCGAATATCTGAATATTGTATGAAGACTTTTGTGAAGGTTGGAGATTTGAGGAAGAGAATTGTCGCGACTGGCCAAGGGAAATGATGGACTGAATTGAGGAATTAAGTCCATGGACACTACCGGACGGGGGAGAGTAACTGTGAAAGCAGTTAATCAAAAACCAAGGATTGTGGTAGAATGACATACGTCCACCCTGTCGGTCGGAATCCGACGACTCTCGAAAACGTTCCTTTGAATCTTTGAAGATACGATCTTAGGTTATCCGAAGTGACCGTCCCTAACGGCAATATATGCACGCTTGCTTCGGCAGGATCAGCGGTCAGGAGAGCGTGGAGCTCTCCGTCGGCTTGGCATCGCAGGATAGCAAATTTGCGGGGGTCACAGTATACCTTCGACTCAAGAGCTTGAGCGATCGCTTGGATATGAAGTCTCCTTTAGCTCCAACTTGGACGACGGAATTAATCCCCCACCTTTGACAATACGCTCTTTGCCTATCGAGTACGTGCTAGGGATGAAATCAGCCGAGAGTCCGAGCCAAAACCGTGAGCAATCCAACCTACCCTACTATCACAAGGATTCGCTCGTGAATCCCCTCAGCGGTAATCGAGGATTTTGCCCAAGCATCTATCGTGGAACCTCGTTTTGTACATGGGTCGGGATCGCCTCCAGTCCCTACCAATCTCCGGGCTAGGTCTGCACAGGCAGAGATAACAAGTGGTTGAGGAGAGAATGTGTACTGTTTTGTTCACTCAATCCTCCAACAACTGAAGAAGTGTTCATCACAGACCTTTGGATCAAGGTACGTAGTATCTAGGTAGATGTGGTTGATGTGCTTTCCTTTCACCGCAGGATGGAGGACGTGACGTGGTGACGCGCGGAAGTCGCCACAATGCAGGTAACGAAAGATTCTTGATGAACCCACAAACGGCGATCTGAACGTGCTGTCCCCTGCATTGGTTGTTTGTGGACCCTCGAAGAAGAATAGGCAGGAACCTGGACAGTGGTTGGCTTCGATCAGCGTCACACTCACCCCTCCGGTATCGGGTATCATTGTCGGCGTGTCCAACAGTAGTGGGTGTATCCACGAAGGATTTACAGCTAGCATGTGGACAATTAAATTGGCAGTTTCCTCTGCAGAAAGATTAGCACGAGTCCGATGGGCCGATCGTGTATTGACCTGAACAATAAATAGGACCATTCTTCCACTTGGATCCGAGGTTAGTATAATGATCGGAATGCGCATGACTATCAGAAGCCCAGTTAGTGTAGACGTAAGAGTAAGAAGCGCATGTTGAACGAACGTCAAAAAGTACGCTGTAACACCAGGGATGGTACCATAGCAGAAAGCGTCCACCGCGATCGGCATCCCTTGCAGTACTTTGTAAAATGGAGCTCTTCTGCGGTTTCCCCTAGTCGGTCTAAGATCACCGTCAGTGACGGTATCCGCTTCGACCCAAATCTCATTCTCCTTATGTGAATTCATTAAAACGGTATAGAGATCGCATCCTTGATCCTTCATGAGTGTGTTTGGACCACCGTTGTCGCATGTCACGTCAGGTTTAGTTGAGGCTACCATCGAGGTGTATTCCTGAGCTAAGAGGCTGTCGGTTCGCAAGGTCATATCGAGACATTGATTCACATGAGCCTGTACTTCCTAGCAAATGAATAACGAAGTTCAGCGGACAGATTTCACAGCGTCTAAGTAAGACGCTTACAAGGACCAGGATTCCTGTCAAATCTACACCGCACACCGGACAAGAGCACCATTCGTCGGAATGTTCTTCCTCGCCCTCATCGATCTCGGTGGCGTTATCAAATACTTCCAGAGGAACATGTTCGTCGTCTCCAACAGCCCACTCTCCGATAGCGAACTCTACCGCGGGGTCATTAACTGGGTTACCTTCTGCCATAGTGGACATGTTTTCCTGATCTAGATCAACTTGACTCCTATTAGATAACCCGTTTCCTGGAGAATACGGGTTGATACCGTTCCGTGCACCGTAGGAAGCCCAAAAAAACGAACCAATGGAGGTCGGCTCCAACAAAGGACCTGGAACGCCAAACATGGATCCTGGGAGCTCTAACCGGTCAGGTCTGGACATGCAATACTGACGCGCGTCGTTACTCGATGACCCCGTTCCACTCGAACTGTTGGGTCCCAACAGCTCCGAAGGCATACCAAAGGCGACCCTGCCTTCCGAGTGTGCCGGAATAAGTGTAGCAGAGTAGATAGGCTGAGGTTCTTTAGAAACCCCTGTCCCGGTGTCCAGTGGAGCGCGTCTGTTCCCATTCTCCTCCTCATGAACACTGTCTGTGTCGCTGTCAGAATCTATGACTATAATTTCTTTCGACGTCTCCTTGATGTGTCGTACACCGCGCGCGGTTTGTTGCGATGGCTTTGCTTTTACCCGCTTTCTTGTATTAGTATCGGGGAAGAAATCCAACAACGTGCGGTTTGGTGGAGGGTCTTTGCGTTTCTTCGTTGATGGACTCATAATAGACCCATACGTGTGAATGAATAGCAGCCAAGCTAAACGCAGACGTCGGAGGGGAGTACAAAGTAATGGGACAAATGACTTGGTAAGTAGTATGTAATCTGCCCGATTGAATACTATCATCGGCTGAAATTCCCAGCAGCTTCGGAGTCCAGACTTCGCCCACAGACCAGTCTGGTCAAGGTCTGTATGATTGCCGGGTTCAGGGAAGTCGTGAGCATATCATCAGCCGACGCCGACAAAGGTGGTTAACGTCCCAGAGTGAGTGATCAATGGCTTTCTTCCTGCACATACTGTAGGACACAATGGATGCGTAAGTCATGCGGGATCATAGTACGTATCGCTGATGGCTCATTTGTTCTCAAGACTACAAAGATACGACGTGCAAGAAGCACATGTATCAATACGCGCCTGCGTATGATGCGCTCCCGAGGGCCCCAAAGTCTCGGAACATAAAAGAGCAAAGATTTACTTTCTGTCGAATGCAAGCACGTGAACAATCGGGTTACGCCTTCCACTGAAAGGTACGATGATCAGTGCACTCGTTCCGGCGGTTTGTCTCACATACATATGCCAAGGTTACGACTCGGAAACAGGTCGTGTTGGGACTAGAATGTACGCTCAGCAAGCAGTACGTTACTTTCCCGTTCTACCTTCGAGCTCGGTGGTAGAACAAGACCAATTGTGCCGCCCTCCAATTCGTACATGGGCTTTCGCCTGATCGTTTCACTCCTGTCTAATACTGTGGTCAAAGTGAGTCCTGTTGTCGTTGTTCTAATTTTTTGTCTGTTTCGTTGTGTGTCCACCAGTGCAGTACGGAATGCAACATAATGCATGCAGCTCAGCTGGGCTATACTCCCGTGGACCGGTTAGACACGTCTGAAACTATGTGCTTGTATATGCTCGGGGACGGGAGCAAAGCTGCTGACAGTTGATCAGGCTACAAACGAAAATTAAACAGAGATACTGGCACCTACATCCGGGAGGTTTACGCACAAACGTAAGGAACTGCTCTGGAATCATCACAAACCTGAACATCTAACTAATCCCACGGAGAGTGACTCCTCACTTCTGGGCAAGTATCATCCCTGGTCAGTTTCGCCTTGCTTCCGCCCGAGTTTCCCCTCCATGTATTATAAACGTACGATTTCACCTATTCATTGTCTTAATGCTATCTGATCATTCGTTCACTCGATACACCCCCTACTCCTCTATCCTTCACAGGACACCGTGGACACCACCCGCTTCAGTCCGCAGTGAGGCAACAGCATCGACCTTGAAGATGGTCGCTGTGTGATCAATGGGACTGGAGGGGCAACTGTCTCATGCATCAGCACAGCCGTCCAAAAATCATACCTTCCCTTGTCCGTCCCAACAGACATTTGCACCAAGACGCATGATCTTCCTTCAATATTCAATTCCGAGCGCATTGTGATGCCTGCACCCTTCACTCCCAAACATACGATGGATCCCTTTTACAGGAACCGAGTGCATGGTACAACGCACTGTGCTTGCCGAGACGACACCCATGACCGTGTCGCATGTGATACGAAGAATATCGGCCCCACTTGTTCCGAATTATAGTTATAATATATTTGCGTAAATTCTATAGATGTCAATTTATTTTTCATTTGCAACCCCAACGTTGGGTGCCAATTGGCGATCCCACGAGGTGTCCAGCTCATACATTGGTAGTTTTGAACCAATGCATGGACCATGGCATGCAGTGCGACTTCTCACTTCAGGGCAAGTTGGAACCATACCACATCAGGTTCACCTTACTTCCGCCCGAGTTTTCCCTCTAGACTGTTTCGCTCGGGTCCCAGGATCGAGCAAAAATTTCAATGCCCGTTGGCGCGTATGTAAACGTATGACTTCGCCTATTTGAACAATATCTGATCCTCGCCATCTGTTCACCCGACCATTACATCCTGATGTCTACTACGATTACCTCTATCCGACGACTATCTTCCTGTCTAAGGGGCGGCCGGACTACCTCTATCCTACACAGGACACCGTGGACACCACCTGTTGCAGTCCGCAGTGAGGGCATCTACATCGACCTTGAAGACGGTCGCCGTGTGATCGATGGGGCTGGAGGGGCAGCCGTCTCATGCATCGGTGCCAGCCATCCGAAGGTCATCTCCGCTATCAAAAAGCAGCTTGATACCCTTCCTTGTCCGTCCTGACGAATATTTGCGCCAAGACGCCTGATACTCACTGGACATTCAATAGATGTATACAATATGCAATTGTCCAGCGAACCTGCAGAGCAGCTTGCAAAGCTTCTCATTGATTTAAGCCATGGAGCGTTTGAACAGGCCGTATTCGCATCTGGTGGCAAGTATTGATATCCAATGGGTATAGTGAAATTTCCAACGTTCGATAACCGCAGGTTCTGAGGCGATGGAGGCTGTGATTAAACTTGCCAGACAGGTTGGTGACGTTCCTGACGTTTTGCCCTCTCTATTTAGCACCATTATCACAGTATTTCGTCGAAATCGGACAGCCTGGAAGAAAGAATTTCATTGCTCGTCAATTGTCGTTCCACGGCAACACCCTGAGCACCCTAGCGCTTGCCCATCATCCCGCTCGACGTGCACCCTATGCAGCTATTATCGATAGTGGACATTTTCATCACGTTTCCCCTGCATATGCGAAACGCTTTCAAAAACCAGACGAGACGGAAGAGCAATATGTCGAGCGTCTTCAACAAGAGTTAGAAGACAAGTTCATTGAGCTCGGCCCGGAGACCGTGATTGGCTGTGAGTTCTTTCCGCCTTAGACCATGGCACAGCACTAAGTACAAAATCCAAGTTACCGCAGAGACGGTCGTTGGTGCCACCTCCGGTGTCGTCGGTGCCCCAAAGGGATACTTTGCGGCGATGAAGTCTGTTTGTGAGAAATATGGAGCCTTGTTTATCTTGGATGAGGTTATGTCTGGGATGGGCAGTAAGTCACCTTCTCTTGCTTTAGTGAGGGGTGCCATGACCTGTCTCAGGGATGGGTTCTCTACACGCGTGGCAAAGTGTTGGAGACGGGGCAGCGCCCGATCTACAGGCGATTGCCAAAGGCCTGGGTGGAGGGTACGTAAGAGCGCACACCAAGAGCATTAATCTGACGGTGCCCAATAGGTATGCGTCTATCGGGGCAGTGCTCTTATCTCCCAAAGTTGCGAAAGGTGTACAGGGCGGGTCGGGTTTGCTCAAGCATGGACACACGTATCAGGTAGCCCACTTTTTCCCCCTTCAATACAGGACTAACTCAACTTTATTGTAGGCACATCCTTTGGCTTGTGCAGCTTCCTTGGCTGTTCAACGGGCCATCGTAGAGGAGGACTTGCTTCCGAAGGTCGTACAGAATGGCGAATTGATAGAGAAGCTCCTTCGTCAGGAACTATTAGCAGAAGGAGCGACAGCCAAACCATTCGTGTTCGACATTCGCGGTCGCGGGGCATTTTGGTGCATCGAATTTGACTTCTTGGGCCGTGAAGCAGCAATGCTTGACTTCAAGGGGAGTGCGTTTGCAATGCTCGCCCAAGCACGCTGCCTCAAGAACGGCCTGATTGTCATGGGATTTAGTGGAGGAGCCAGCTTGGATGGCTCCCAAGGGGACCATCTAGTTTTGGGCCCTGCGTATAACGCGACGACAGAGGAGATTGAGAAGATTGTGGAGATACTTGTCAGGAGCGTGAACGAGGTTTTGGGGGAATCGATGGCGACGTAACGGGGCCCCGGATTCGCCCAAAGCTCTGGGGACCATCTTATTGGGTTCGTATTGGTATGGACGAGCTACTGCGGCGCTGCTGCGTTTCCCACGCCTTCGCCTACTACGTTGTGGCCGAAGCAATAACTACTTCAATTAGCACGTTCACTGTCCAGCAGCCCTCCTGTCTCTTTCTCCTCAACCGCGACCTTGTCTTAGACTTTTGTTTATTTCTTTAAATCGATGGCTGGGAGTATGCTCTAAATGGACTTCCAACCTATCCATCAACAAGAAGCCACAAGCTCCAGTACCTCCCAGCTACCCCAAACAGAATCAGTCCAATTTCCAGCCACTTCTACCTCGACTACTGTCTCCGAGTCAAGATCGCTACGCTCCAGCGCTAGAGTGAAGGCTGCTAGGCAAAAGGAGAAGGAACGCGAACAAGCAAGAGACAAGGACGGCGACGCAGTGGAGCAACCAACTGCACCCTCGGAAAACACCCACACAGTCAGCAAGCCAGCAACTTCAAAGAGCAAACGCCCTCGTGAAGTCAATTCAGGAAAGACCAAGGCGAGGGACTTTGCTGACGATTCCACCCGGGTTTCTAAAAGGTGTGTCATCCTGTGAACTTTCCGACACTACTGTATCTGACGCTCGTCACCCGCCGTGGATCCAGGGCACGAAGAGCCACTTTCCCATCGGCCTCAACCTCATCCCTCACTATCAACGAACCTACCAAAGACCGGAAAGGGAAGAAGCGGGCTGCGCCTGAACCAGATTCCGAAGAAGAAGGAGCCAACTCATCTGCATTGTCATCTTCCAAACGCACTAGAACTACCGCCTATTCCTTGAGATCTCGAGCCGGTCCCTCAACTTCGATCTCTGCACCAATGCCGAGAAAGTCCAAGTAGGCACAACTGTCATTCGTAGAGACATGTGCTAAGACCCTGCCCTAGGCCTTCTCCGATGAAAGGCAAGTTGGCGGCAAAGGCGAAGACTGCCGCCACTGCCAGTACCTCAAGAATTCATGATGAAGACGTCGACATGGCTGATGCCGACATGCCCAAGTGTGAAGAACCTTCCCAGGAAGATCGGAGGGATAGTTATGTGGGTGACGACGACGACCCAGATGATCATGATCATGAACCTCTACCCCTCGAGGGCGACGGTGACGAGGGTGGAGATGATGAAGAGAGGTCCCCGACGGAAGGTCCCCGAGGATTCGGTGGCTTTGATGAGACGGCCGCGATGGCCATCTTTGGTGACTATCGCAACCTTGGGTCATACATGGTGTCCCTTTCTGGGCGCCTCAAAACCATGCTGAACAACATCAAAGCCACCGCCAATCCAACCACTCGTCTTGTGACTCTGCAGGAATTAAGCGAGTTACTTTCTATCTCCACCGAGGACACCCTGGCCGGATCATTCCAGGTTGAAGAGTTTGTGCGTGAGCTCGTTAAGATTTTGGGAGGACGAAGCGTGAATGAGGACGACGATGACGATGGAGGTGACGATGAAGATCCCGATCCCGATGCCGCTCTCGCTGCAGCCTTGGCAATGAGCTCTGGAGGAAATTTCCAAGGGGACGACAATCTCGAAGCCCAAATGCTAGCCTGTAGATGCCTCGCCAACCTCATGGAGGCTCTTCCAGGAGTGGCGCATACCGTAGTTTATCATGGCGCTATCCCTGTCCTTTGCAGCAAGCTGATAGAGATTTCTTATATTGATCTAGCGGAACAAACCCTCAGTGTATGTTCCGTTTCTTGTACGCTTCGGTTTTTCTGACAAGCGTGCTATCACAGACGTTGGAAAAGATCTCGGAGGAGTTTCCAAGCTCCATCGTTCGTGAAAGTGGACTTGCAGCTCTACTGAATTATCTCGACTTTTTTTCCATCGCCGTACAAAGAACTGCACTCCAAGCTGCTGCAAATTGTTGCAGGAATATCTCCTCTGACCACTATTCCATGGTTCTTGGCGTCTGGCCGATAATTCGCAATTGTCTGGGGTACTCCGATCAAAGACTGGTTGAGTTTGCTTGTCTTTGTGTTATCCGAATCATCGATTCCTATCATCGTGCGTCCACGGAGAACCTCGAGAACCTTTTGGATGAAACAGCGATCCGTGCCATAAATCTCCTCCTCATGCCCTCGGGAGGATCACCCCTGATTGCAGCGAACACGTACACATTACTTCTACGGGCCCTGGCTACTGCAGCTCGCGCTAGTCCACGAATTACCATCGCTCTGTTGCAAGCAGACATCGTCGATACGCTTTACCAGATTCTAACGGGTGTGCTACCTTCTGCATCTTCCGAAACCGCTGGAGGCGGTCAGGGCCTTGGAGGTGATGTCACGCATATGACGGTAATGGAGAATTTGGCACATCGTTCCAAAGACCAGGTAGAAGAAGCGCTCAGTTTAATATCTGAGTTGATGCCTCCACTTCCAAAAGGTAGAGAGGCTTTATCTACAGAAATGGTAGCTTATATTCTTTTAGATGGAGTTTTTGATCACAAAGGTTACACGGACAAGGCTCTAACGCGGATGGTTAAAGCCAGGGTTAAAGCCGATCGCGCCGCCGCCCGGCAGGCCGCCACCGTAGCCTCCCACCCCTTCACAGATCCAGTCGTACCACCAGATCCGTCACAGATCCTTGCAGGGCACCACGATTCCACTCAAGAGTCGGATGCTCAAGCTCAGGATACCGATGAGGCAATGCCTCCCGTTTCCGGTACAGAACCTCTTTCGGACAGAACAGAGTTGTTGCGTTCGAAGCCAGAGGTCGTTAGACGTTTCATGCGGCTGATGGTTCCCATTCTCATTGATGTGTATGCCGCGAGCGTGATCACGCCGATCCGGGTCAAGACGCTCATGGGGTTGTTGAAGGCAGTGGGTTTCCTAGAGGGTGCCGAACTGAGGACTGCTCTGCACGTCTGTATCTGATTTACCTTCCAGGGGTCCCTTCTGATTGCTTCCTTAGTTGGTTCCAGTTGCAAGCTTCGCGTCATCCATCTTATCGTCGAAAGATCACCCATCACTCATCATCGGAGTTCTACAGCTCGTCGACCTTCTTTTACAAAGGCTTCCTTCTGAATATAGGCCAGCGTTACGAAGGGAAGGTGTTTTCCACGAAATCGAGGTCCTTGCTTCAAGAACGCCTTCCACGTCAAAGCCGAAGGACAAGGATGCGCCCGATCTCTCTCTTACGGGGGATGTTGCCATCTATGCTTCATCCGCAATCTCGGCGATCTCGGGACACAAGAAACACCATATATTCTCCATGGAACCAGAGGATGCGATTACCTCGCGCGCTCGTGTCATGCGGTTCAAGTACTCACTTGGTCAGGATGATGGTAGCGGTAACGGTGATGACTCATTCGATGATCTTCGGCGCCTGGTCAAAAAGCTTTCTACTCCAGACGTATCTGAGCAGACTATGGTTTCCACTTTGAAAGAGTTCGCGGACCACTTTACCTCGGAGAGCTCGGTCTCTAGTTTCGAATTGCTCCGGAGCGGTGCCGTTGAGGGACTTCTCCGTTTCTCCACGGAGAAGGGTTCAGGTCAGTCCGGTTTCAGGTTCCAAGGCCATGCGCACTGAAAATACGCAGTCCCAATCAAATGCCGCCAGGAGATACTTTTTGAGACCTTCTCCCGGTCATCCCGAGTCGGGAATCTGAATCAGTCACCCCTTGCCGTTTTAGTCAAGAAGCTACAGGAAAGCTTGACAAGGATGGAGAACTTTGAGGTGATCACTATCGCGCAAGGCAGTGACGGTAATTATTGTTTTTGTTGTTCATATGGTCGGTCACACTGACTTGGTTTTCGCAGATTCGAAACGAAGCTCTCCGTCTCTGCTTGCTCGCCAGTTACGACTTCGTCTGGTGGCGGACGATGACTCAGACATTCCACGAAATCTACAGAACATGGTTGTTTCGATTCACGCGATCGCCACATTCCAGGCCCTGAACGACTATCTTCGTCCTCGCGTTGCCGGATTGCTGTCTAGTGGACGCTTGTCCAGCATGCTTGCAGCATCAGCTGCATCTGGCTTCAGTCTAGGAACTGCCTCTCGGGCACTGCCTGATCACAAAACAAGTCCTGCTACGATAGCACCCTCGGTTCCTCCTTCATCGTCAGATGCCCCTCCGCTGCCAAATGAAGTTCGCCGAAGACGTAGCCAGCGTCTCAGTGTGAAGAACGGAAATTCAGGGCCATCCGTGGCGATCTTTGACAATACTCCCTCCGCCACAACCAGCTCGGCTTCGGCTTTGGATAGTACATCAAGGCGAGAAGAACCCCTGATTCCAGAGAGCGAACTTGCTGCTGATTTGACGGATGAGGAAGTCGATGCGGAGGTGAAGTTCAACCGCCCCGGCCGCGAACTATTCTGACACTAATATATATAGGTTTTTGAAGAGGATGAGGATGGCGACTTGGCAGCTGACAAGACTGTGACATTGTCCGTCGCCGAAGGTATGTTATGGGATCTCCTATCATAATAATGACAGCTCATTTTGTACAATCCTAGATGATGGCAGGATCGAAGCGCAAACGCCAGATGGTACGCGCATAGCAACGCCGAATTCTTCAAAAGGAGGTGCACCGTCGTCGTCATTCGATCGGCAAGGAAATGTTCAAAAATCCTCCTACGCTGCGGCTCTCAAAGCAAAACCCATCGATTGGCATCTCGAATTCTGGATGGACGACCATATACTTCCACTGGATTTGACAATATATGGTGCAATCCATCAGCATGAGATGAGGAAGAAGGTGGGTGTGTCGCCGTCCAGTGCAATGTGGCAGGGGGTGTACACGGTCAAGTTCAAGAAAGTCAGTGGACCGCCTCCCAGCCAAGAGGGTAAGATTTCTCTCTTCATGATGTCTTGGTCAAACTAATTGACTGTGTTCCAGCACGAAGCGAAGCGGTCGCACGGATTCGATCACCCAGCCCCACCCTTTCCTCGCTGCCTGACGACGCCGCCCATGCTAAGATATTACGCCTCCTTCGGGTTCTTCATAAGCTGAACGCTGCAGAGGCTGAACGACCGACAAGGCCTCTTGAGCGCCATGCTCTGCCCGAGTCCGCGTTTATCAACAACAAATTGACAGCCAAGCTCACACGACAATTAGAAGAGCCAATGATCGTCGCGAGGTTTGAATACTTTTGATGCTTGATGTTGGGGCAGATTGCTAATGTTATGTCCAGTTCTTGCTTGCCTGACTGGGCGATCGACCTTCCCCAAAACTTCCCTTTCATCTTCCCGTTTGCCACTCGTTACAACTACCTGCAGTCTACGTCATTTGGTTATGCGCGCCTTATTCTCAAGTGGCAAAGTCAGCAAAGTCGAGGACAAGATACCTCACGCCGTGATGATGGGATTGGGTTCCTTGGTCGACTTCAGCGCCAGAAAGTCCGTATATCACGCAAGCACATTCTGGAGTCTGCTGTGAAGGTATTCGAACTATATGGGTCGTCATCCTCGATCCTAGAAGTGGAGTACTTTGAAGAAGTTGGCACTGGGCTCGGTCCGACTCTGGAGTTCTACTCGCTTGTTTCCAGAGAGTTTGCGCGCAAGGATCTGAAGATCTGGCGTGATGCAGATGCGGGTTCTTCTGGGCTCTATGTCCATCACCCTACCGGGCTTTATCCGGCCCCCATCAGCCCTGATGACATCGCGAACGACGGTGGACAGTATGTGGCTAATCATAAAATCATTTGCATTTCTAACACCCTCTCCGAAGGAAACGGACCCATATCCTTCGGGTGATCGGGCAATATGTGGCCAAAGCGATGTTGGACTCCAGAATTATTGATCTTTCTCTCAATAAAATCTTCATCAAACTTGTTCTTGGTGAAGAAGTTCCTTTGACCATCGATTCACTCAGGGTGCGTGGCCATTACCTGTCCTGATGATCCTCGTTCATTGTGCCTTAGTTGGTTGATAATGAACTTGCGAATTCGCTCGCCAAGCTACAGAACTATGCGTCCGTCAAAGGGCAGGTAGAGAAGGTTAGTCCTTTAGTATCCGTGTATCAAGTCTTCCCGCCCTTACTTCCGTTAAGCAGCTCTTCCGCAAAGTGGCTTTGATGGACATTGTCAATGTCGAGGATCTTGCTCTGGACTTCACATTGCCAGGCTATGACATCGAGCTAAGAGTATGTGGTCTGTGAACCGCTCGAGACAACTCCTCCTGACCAATCTCCAATAATCAGCCTGGTGGTCGTGACACTCCTGTGACTTCAGATAATGTGGAACAGTACATCCACGAAGTTTTGGACGCCATCATTGGGACAGGAACTCGACCCCAGGCTAAAGCCTTCAGAGAAGGGTTCTCGAAAGTCTTTCCAATCTCTGATTTGCAAGCATTCACCGCAGATGAGCTAGTAATGCTCTTTGGTAACTCTGACGAGGACTGGTGTGCCGAAAGTGCGTTCTATACTGTTTCTATCAATCGGCAGTGTTGACAAGGTATTGCAGCTCTCACCGAAGCGATCAAGGCCGACCACGGGTTCAATGGAGAAAGTCGTTCGATTCGTGAGCTGGTTGAACTGATGTCTGAGTTCGACGTGACCACCCGACGTGACTTCTTGCAATTTATCACCGGAAGTCCAAAGCTACCTATCGGAGGTTAGTCGTATCGTCTTCGGTCACTGGCAAGGCTGGCAACGATTACTCAATTCCAACAGGTTTCCGGGGCCTCAACCCACCCCTCACCGTCGTTCGAAAGCCACACGAAGCCCCACTCACCGCAGATGACTACCTGCCTAGCGTCATGACCTGTGTCAACTATTTGAAGCTTCCAGAATACAGCTCGAAGAAGGTGATGAGAGAGAAGCTGTGTACAGCGATGAAGGAAGGAGTTGGCAGTTTCCACTTGTCCTAAGTGATATTGTGTTCCGCAGAACTAACTTGTTTACGCATCCATTTTCCTGTCCGCCTGCAATATTGTTGTTCAACATCGTAATAATCATTTCGTTGTCTGCGTAGGACGGTGGCAGTGAATCAATGAGTCATATCGGCTTATGCGTGCACGATTACGCTGTGGACACTATCGACTGCGGACCGTACCTTTGCTTTGGGGCTACAGCACCCTTAGGATACTCCGATTGACTGCCTGGACGTTGAAGCATGTATGTGCGTCCGGACAGACCACTTGTCGTGAAGTGCACATTTGACCGGTGGAACAAGCACATCAGCTTTGCATCGGCCAAGAACTGTTCTTACGACCTCTTGAGGAATAAGGTATGTCGAACGATACAAGCTATCAAATCATTGGTACGTATTGATATCCCATAGATCGAGCAGTGCTTCTCCCTCTACGCTACCCCCTATGTGATCTCCTACAAAGATGACGACGGCGAGGTCACCGACATCTCGACGGAACCGGATCTCACGGAGGCCATCCAATATTTCCAGGCCGGCTCGGATGACCCACCTCCATCTTCTACAGCATCCATACTCTCCGGGAGGAGTTTTGGTGGCAAACGACGCATCACTCTACGAGTTCAGATAACGGTCGACTACGATGGCCCCAGCCTGAGCGACACGTCGAGTCTGGCGAGCCTGGAGGAGTACAAAGGGAGAAACAAGAGTAACGGAGAGCTCAGTTGGGTAGAAGTGGGATCGACTGGCGAACCTGCGGAAGACGATCATGTCCATCGTCCCACCTCACCCTTCGAACACGTTCTTTCCCAGTCAGCGGAAGACAGAGGAGCAGCATGGCTTCGGGATCAGAACGCACGCACCGTCAAGGCCATGCTGGGCGCTACGCCTGAGCCATCTGAATCCGACTCTCGATCGGTGTCTATGTCATGCTCGGAGGCTCAACCGTCGCAAGAGAGCATAGACGGCGACCTCGCGCTGCAGCGGGATCCGCGGGGAAAGTATTATTACTCCTACACCGGCGGGGGTTCTTCCACACACGACTCAGGGTACGAGGACGGAAGCGTCAAGGACGAGAATGAGCCATCAGCGAGTTCGTCCTCTGGGCAGATGCGGCCGAACAGCATGCAGCTCAGTTGG
>JBBPKF010000183.1:0-16082 GCA_038089175.1 Binderoboletus segoi | reverse complement strand
GGACTCTATCTGAGGCTGGACAAGTGTGAGTGGCACTCAAAATTCATTGAGTATCTCAGATATATCCTCTCTCCCTCTGGTCTTTCCATGGCTGAGGACAAAATCTGAGCCATCCTTGATTGGCTGGAGCCCAGGAAGGTCAAAGATATTCAAGCCTTCCTCAGTTTCACTAACTTTTATTGTCATTTCATCCAGAATTATGCTGACATTGTCATTCCATTAACCTGTCTTACCTGTAAAGGTACTCCTTGGAATTTCTCCAAGGATTGCTGCTCGGTGTTCTGTTCTCTTAAGGAGACTTTCACCTCCACTCCAGTCCTAGTCCATTGGACTCCAGACATTCCTATTACCATTGAGACTGATGCTTCCAACTATGTCATTGCAGGAATTCTCTCCATCATGCTTCTGAACAGAGAACTCCACCCCATTGCCTTTTTCTCCCATTCTCTCCAGGATGTGGAGTTGAACTATGATACACACAATAAGGAGCTCCTAGTCATTTTCAAGGCTTTTGTCTCATGGAGGCATCACCTTGAGGGCCCCAGTACTCCAATCACTGTTTACACTGACCATAAGAACCTCAAATACTTCACAGGTACCAAACTCCTCACCTGCCATCAAACTGGGTGGTTGGAGTTCCTCTGCCAGTTCAACCTCACTGTACAGTATTGCTCAGGCAAGCTCAGTGGTAAATCCAATACTCTTACCAGACAATGGGACATCTACCCAAAAGTGGGGAACAAGGACTATGTTACAAATTTCCTTCTTCCTTTGCTTTGCCACTCTTCTTTGTCACATCTTTCACTGGTCTCTGGACTTACTTGTCACTCATGTAGTAATAGGACTCAACACTCTTGTCATCTATGTATGTGCACTTTGTCTTCTTCTCTTCTTGTACATCTTACAGTACAGGCACCCCCCTTATGACTAAGTCACTTCTCATTTGCTGCCCATTATCTGATCTTTATCATTTCATCTGTTTCTCTGACCTTCCATATGATGTGCTCTGCAGTTCCTTCCTTGACATTCTATCCCTTTCCATGGACTGGCCCTTAACCAGCCACACTCTATATATAAGTCACTACAGCACATTGTGTTCAGTATCTAGTTCTACACAATTCTACCTTGTCTTGCAGAGCTAGTATCTTCTTAGGCTTTGCCACCCTAAGTAAGCTATTTGGCCTAGTGGAGAGCACCATCTTGCTTGCTGTGTCCTTGAAGTGTTGCCTTGCTGTGACACTGCCATTCAACCATAGGAGCCATCTGGTTGCCTTGACCTTGTTATTGGTCATTTGACATTCAGTGTGTTTGTCATATCACCTTGGATAGGGAGACTGTCACTCCTTGGGTGCTAGCTCACAAGTACTGCATAACAGACTATGCTCAACTAAACTCAAACAATTATAGACCCATCTTCACCAAGGACCAACTCACTTCATTCCTCCAAGCAACTTACCTGGACACTCTGGTCCTCTGTGCTTCCTTTCTAGTCAATGTTGACCAACTCCAATCTGACATCCTCACCACTCTTTTCTCTGATCCCATCTCTTTCCCACTCCTTTCAGCTAACTCCATTGATAATCCCTGCTGGACCACATCCCCTGAAGGTTTCCTTCTCCATGATAACCATATCTAAGTTTCAGAAGCCAATGACCTCTGGCTCCAGATACTCTGTACCTTTCATGATCACCCTACTGCCAGATATTTCAGACAAAACTGTACACTAGCACTGATCCACTGGAAATACACCTGGCCATGCATTCAGACTTTCATAAAAGACTATATTAGCTCCTGCACCACCTGTGTGCATGCCAAGGCTCCCAGGCATCATCTGTACAGACTCCTGAAGCAACTTCCAGTTCCAGAAAAGCTGTGGAACTCCATCTCCATGGATTTCATTCAGCAACTTCTGCCTTCAAACAGCTTCACAGCTATCCTTGTGATAGTTGATAGGTTGTCCAAACAGTCCATTTTCATCCCAACTCATGATACCATTACCTTGGCTGACCTTGCCAAGTTATTTCTCCTCCATGTGTTTTTCAAACATGGAGTTCCCTCCCATGTCACTGTCATATCCCAGATCAACTCTGATCCTCCACACCATCTCTGGTCCCCTCTGACCACCTCCAACCCATCATAGATAATTCTGTCCTGTCTCCATCCCACTTCCACTCTATCTCCAATCCATTTCCTTTTACACTCATGCTATGCTCTCCATTCCATTTCATTTCATTCCAGTGCTCTCTATTGCATTCTATCCATATTCATATTAGTTCTGCTTCTCAGACTCCTCCATGCAGTGTTAACTGTGGAGCACAGCTCCATAGCACCTCCAGTACATTACTTATCTGACCTCCAGACTCCTTAGTAATCTGACTTCTCTTCAGTATACAAACTCCACACTCTATCTGTACATACCTCAGTCCAAATATCAATTTGACCTGACCTTCCTCCCACCCCATCTCTGAGTCTTGATGACTCTACTCTGACCTTCCATTCTCACTCTGACCCCCCACAAATCTGGGACATTGAAACTCTTGTATGGGTGCACCACATAAAGTGAAGTCAAGTCCCAAAGTCCTCAGAACTCTGAACCTCCAGAGTTGCCTTGGAGATCATTCAACACAGTCTTGACAGTCACTTCCAACCAGGGCTCCAAGTTTGCATCCCATTTCTTTAGATCTTCAGGGAAAGCTCTTAACATGCACCTCCACTTCACTTCTGGATATCATCTGGAGGATGACAGACAAACAGAGCATACTAGTCAAACTCTAGAGCAATACCTTCAGATCTACTGCAACTACCAACAAGATGACTGGGTGGAACTCCTTCTGCTCACTGAATTTGCCTATAACAACACACCTAGTGCAACCACTGGTGTTTCTCCCTTTTTCGCCAATAAGGGCTATCACTTGAATTTCTCTGTTCACTCTGATTGCCCACTAACCTCTTCTGCAGCTACCTGCTATGTTACTAATTTGAATGAGCTCCATGAGTTCCTCTGATTGGAGATGGCAGAAGTGCAAAGGCATTATCAAGGACCTGCTGATGCTAAGCATAGCCCAGCTCCAGACTTCTGGGTTGAAGACATGGTATACATGAAAGCAAAATACCTCTGGTCAACCCGACCTTCTAAAAAACTCTCAAAGAAGAACCTTGGGCCCTTTTCTATCATTGCCCATTCTGGTTCCCACTCCTTTATGCTATGCCTTCCCAACTCTCTTCATTCCATTTATCCTGTTTTTCACATCCCTCAGTTAGAATCTTCTACTCCAAATACTATAGAAAACCATGTCCAACCTTCACCTCCTTCACTCAAGGTCAATGGAGAACCAGAGTACAAGATTGCAGAGATACTTGACTTTAAGATCAATCAGAGATGGCATCACTGCCAACTCCTGTACCTGGTACATTGGCTCAGATATGAAGGAACTGATGATGAGACCTCCTGGCTTCTTGCCATGGAGTTAAGGAATGCCAGGAACCTTGTCTTGAACTTTTATTGGAAGTATCTGGACAAACCTGGACCTCTTTCCACTTCATAAGGACATCCTCCAACTCTCTTCCCTTTTGTTCCTCTTTGTTTCCTCTTGTTTCCTTTGTCCACTATATTCCCTATTGAAAAGAAATGCATACAAGAAAAAAAATGAAACAGACAAAAAAAAGGAAAAAAAAAAAGAGAAACAAAAGACAAGGATTACTCAGTCACACAAAAAAAGAAATTCCTTTCATTTCTCCATTTCATCTCTCTACCCATCTCTCTACCCCTATCTCTCTCTCTCTCTCTCTCTCATTGCCTGTGCTACCTCTACTCTTCTGTACCCCTTCTGGCTCCATTCTGCAGCCTTCCACACTCTGCTCTGATATTCCCACTTCTGCTTTGGTTCCTCTGCTTCACTATCCCTCCTGGAGCCTGCAGACATGCCCCCTTAGCATTGATGGAGCTTTTCTTCTGGACACTGATTGGTTGCTTTCAACTAAACACTCCTGGACTCTGCCTTGTTAAGCATCTTATCATCCCTGCTGTCCCTGGATGCCCTCTCCACAGGGGCCTGACTGCCACTTCAGATTGGCAATGTTCTCAACTACTGCTTGTCTTGGCCTTGAGAGCTCAGCCTTAATGGGGGGATGCTGTCATATCCATCCCAAACAGTCATCACACTCCTTCAGCCTTCTCTGGTCCTCTCTGAACCACTCTGCCCTCATTTGCTCATCCCTCATCCTCTGCCACCCAAAGTTATACTCAGAGTCCACATCTCCACTTGGAATGAATTCCAGATCTACACCTGTCATTCTCAATCATCATTCTTCATGTATGTCATTCTTCTGTCCATCTATCATTCATCCTGTCCATCCTGCACCTTACCTACCTCCATTCTGATTGTTGCTATCACTTCACCATGAAACTGTTTTACCTGTCTATTATCTGTCTTATTTCCAAACCTGTTTGACATTCCATACCTTACTCTGAACATACTTAAGAACTTTCACACACCATGTATTCCCCTTAGTACAAATATCAACTAAAGTCTCTCCTCTAATGAAACAACACTAAAGTTGAATCTTCGAGTTGTCAGAGTAGTCCTGGGTCATTGGCTTTATTGAATGATGAGAGAGGAGAGAACTGAGTCACTGTCACTTTGGAGTAGACTTTAGAGGAATATCCAAGAGAACTAGACTGGCTAGTCTCATTGGTGTCTATTGGTTTATATACTACTACATCTATTTGTACATGTTATGGTTCTAATATCTAAATATGGTAAATGAAAAGTGGCATGATGTGGAATAATACATATATGGAAATTGTATGATTGTACCTTAGTAATATCCATGAGGAGAACATGTGTTGTACATAGCCTTAAAATGGAAGAGAAGCATAGCGGTAATTAAAGTGGCATGTTGATGGAATGGAAGTGCATAAGGTTTGATGCATGTGGAGTGGTGTAAGAAACGCAGGTCATTCACACACTGATCCGAGCTGACTCTAACACTGAATCACATCACAAATGGTCTTGACCACCCTCAATGCAGTCATGCCCGCCATGACTACTTTCTACCTTGTTGATACGCCCCACATCCACCTTTGTTCCCTTGTTTCTTTGTACTTCACTATGTCATATCCCCAGTCAAAGGCCCTTGAGCCACCCATCAGTACACTACCTGTTGTAGTATATAAACCCCCATGTATCACTGCCTGAAAGATGGAATAGATCCCCAGTCTCTGTCTAACATATCCAGCTTGATCTGCTCCAACATGAAGTAGCCCACCGATGCCAGTATATCAGATCCTCTGCTCTCTCATCGCCCTCACCTCTCTACCCTACCATTTGGCTAACACCTTCCCCTTTAGAACTCATCACACAGCCACTCATTCCGATCTCAAAGCGGAATGACTCCCCACACATTGGAGCCCACCACGAGGGGATAGATTTGATTAGCCTCCCCCTTCCCCTATCCTTATCACCATTTCACGATTTTACCACAGTAACGCCACAGTACCCCCCAGAGCCCCACCCTGCAGACCTGCCCTGATTGTTTCCAACCTGCCACTAACCACACAAGCTGCAGAACAGAGAGCCCACACTGCAGCCATTGAGGCCGCCATTTCCACATCCACAGATCGCCTGCCCTGAACTGAGCCATCCAGAGCCCTTTTAGATGCACCAACCACTCCCAATGATTCACATGCCCATCTCAGCCCTAATCTGCCCCTGCCAGGAGACACTGATGTCCCATTGGCACTCTCCAGTTCTTCCCTCATGTCCCCCACTTCCAGCCTTGACGACCTCTCTCAGCCTGTCACCCTGCCCACCACCATGTCATGGCCGCTCCCTGCCACACTGCTTCTCGCACCTGCACACTGGACACCCGTTGCACACTCTCCGACTCCCGCTCAACCTACCTTACTGCCACTTCCACCCCTATCCATCACTAGCCCCCTTCCCCCACCCACAAGTACCATGTCAAGCGGAGCTACCAAGGGCATCAATGTCATGCCTGGGCCTGTGTCCAACAAAGCTCCATCGTTCAGTGGTGAAACCTCAGAACTGTTCGAATTTTTCGAGTATTTCAAAGATCTCTCTGATTCCTGTTCCCTTTCTGATGCTGAGAAATGCAAACTAGTTGTGCACTACATCGATAAGGTGACTAAGTGCTTCTGGGTCACACTCATGGGCTATGAAACACACGACTACACTGTCTTTAAAAAGAATGTCCTTGCTCAATATCCTGGTGCAGAAAAGGGCATCAAGTATACCAGGCGCGATCTCGAACTAATTGTTGCATCATCAAGCAATGATGACATCTCCACGGAGACAGAGCTACTACAGTACTACCGCAGGTTCCGCCCAGTCGCAGTATGGCTTGTCAACAACAAGAAGGTATCAGATCATGAATGAAACCACTATTTCTGGCAGGGGTTGCCCACCACAGTCCACCATGCAATTGATTGATGACTCAAGCTCAAAGATCCAGATTATTCACGAGATGAGCCCACAGACTATGAGGTTGTCCTAAAAGTTGGCCACTTCGTTCTGTCTGATGATGCCTTTGATGCTGACTTAAACGACCCAATTGCCATGTGACTTCAGACCTTGTGTGAAGGACTGACAGGCTCAGACAGGCACTCCCGGACAGTCCGTCAGCCAGAAATCTATGTTACGCTGCAAGCAAAGACTTGCGTAACAACCTTCAACCCTTCCTTGGGTTCCTCAGCTGATGGCTGGACGATGCTCAAGGTGTGAGAGCACCCTATACCAGAGCGAACGAACATGACATGGGAATTATACCTCCGTGGGTTCAATGACCTTGACGGGCTTGATACTGTACGGTTGACTACAAGATCAGTGTCGCAGCTTGGCAACACTCAAGGACACAGCTGCTAGAGACGGCTAGCACCACCAGGTCGAGATAGCTAACTTAGGGTGATGAAGCCTAAGAAAGAGACTGCTCTGTTTGCAGGAGGTTTACAAAAGAACAGAATGCTGAACACAGTGCGTGGTAGCGACTTAAGTACAGAGATAGACAAGATAAGGGGCAGCACATAGAATGTGAGGGAACATCAGAGAAATTGGATGATATCATAAAAGAGATGACTAACGTGCTGCGGATGACCGAGATATAGAATGTGGAAGAAGGTAAAAGAAACCGGTCTCTGGAAGGCAGCTAAACCTGAGTCAGAGTGGGAAGTAACCATATTGGTAAATGTACAATAGAAGGATCAAACGTAACATGAGGAAAAGCAAGAACGTACTCATAGCTAGGAGAAATGTGATGTGTCCCCAATTGTCTAGAAGATGAAACTGGTAGAGTAGCACTAACGGGATAAAAGGAAGGGAAATTTGTAACAATCTACCTGGACTCTGACGACAAAGATGTAAAAGATCACAAAAAAGATGTGTGAAGGGATGTCAGGACAAAGAAGGTCTCATTCAACTCCACTGCACTCTCCAAGTCTCAGATGGACAAGGTGGAAGAACTTGCATGAAAAATGCATACTCTTGACATCACTGATGTCTCATACTCAGCACTATACAGACACCTTGTTTGTCTTGCCCCTGCTGTGGCACAGGCATGGACCTCCCCTTCCACTCAACAGCTTGGGAATGTCACTTCGGGCCCACAACACCATCTGGCTGCTGCTGCATCCCTGCTATGTTACATGTGTGACGGTAATCACCTTCTGCAGGATTGTCCATTTGTCGATGAATATATCCATGCAGGACGAGTAACCCACACTAATGGCATTCTGACCTTCCCCAATGGTACATGGATCCATTGTCACCCCACTGCAGGAAATCTCAAAGAAACCATTGACAAGCACTACCGAAAGGCTACACCACTACCGGTAACAATGACCACCGGAGACTCAGGTTTCAGACAGGAAGTCCCTCCACACATGGGACATGTGGCCACAAATGTCTTTGTCACAACAGATATGGAGACAATGGACTCTTACCTCTTTCACTGCATGAAAGTCGCTGACAATAATGCTGTGATGGTAGAGGTGGTTGATGATGATGAAACAGATGTGTTTGCTATTACACACTCCAAAGCCAAGGCTGCAGCAGTAAAAACTCCAGAACCCTCTCAATCTTCCAAATCAACATTAGACTGGCCATTGTCAGACACCCCTGTCAAGGAACAGCCATGGCCAACCCCAGCATACACATATGAGTCAAAGGCTGCTTCATCAGATGCTGTCCACCGCATCCACCAGACAATTCTCACAACCCCTGTGCCAAGTGTATTTATAGCTGATCTTCTGGCCATCAGTCTGGACTTGTGCAGGGAGGCTGTTGACTACTGCCAAACTCACCGCATTTCCACATCTCTCACAGCCACTGCCAGTACATCCCCTCCCATTCAAATTGAGCATGCAACTCCACTCCGAGAACTCTCTGTGATGCTCAATGGCAAAATTCAAGAGGTCACATTGCTAGATGAAGGTTCAGAGATCATTGTCATCTGTGAGTATGTCTGGCAGGCACTGGATGCCCCACTTAATGACCAAATAGGCATGACAATGCAGATGGCAAATGGAAACTCGCAGCCCATGAAAGGCTGTATTGAAATGCTTGAAATCACTGTTGATGGCCTAATCACATGGGCCCATGCCTATGTCATGCCAGTTGCCCCATACAAGCTCCTGCTTGGCTGACCATGGCAACGTCTTGTCCACCTTGAAAAACAGGAAACTGATGACACTGTGTATGTTACCATTCATGACCCAGTTGATCTGACCAATCACCATGTCATTTCCACATCAATGCATGCCTTTCTGTGCAAGCCCCACAATACTCTCACACTTGCACTCACAGCTACCCCAGGGTCAGGGCATAAAGCAGTCTTGTCTCTCTCTGAAACCCTGCTTGCTGATTATCAGCTCAGGCAGACCTTTGACATTGATCCAGTGTGATGGGTGCTAGCCTACAAAAAGGTTGCAAACCAGGTCAAGCCTGTTGCTACTACAATGTCAGACCATGCCCACATAATTCGCCACTTTCCTAAAGACCCACTTCTGTCACTTCCTCCATTACTCTCTCACCCATCTGGATTCACACCAGGTCAGCATCTCACACAGGAGCAACTAAATGATCTCAGGGTCTTCTCCAACTCCTTTCTATGGCCAGAGGAGCAGAAGCTTGTGGCCCAGGTCCTCTTGAACAACAAACTTGGGCTTGCATGGAATGAGTCAGAAAAGGGCTGCTTCCGTGATGACTACTTTTCACCTGTTGTTATTCTGACCATCAAGCACACCCCATGGGTTCATCATCAGCCACCAATACCACCTGGCATCCATGATGAAGTCATCCAACTTATTAAGTCCAAGATTGCGTCAGGAGTCTATGAGCCCTCTAATAGCTCCTATCAGTCCAAGTGGTTTTGCGTCACAAAAAAGAATGGCTTGGTGCACATCATCCATGACCTGCAACCACTGAATGCAGTCACTGTCAAGGATGCTGCAACTCTGCCATATGTTGAACTCTTTGCAGAACAATCCACAGGCCATTCCATCTATACTATGATGGACTTGTTTGTTGGCTTTGACCATCATGCCCTTGCAGAAGACTCCTGTGATGTTACGACATTCCAGATGCTCTTGGAAACCTTCCACCTCACCTCACTTCCAATGGGATGGACAGACTCTCTGGCTGTCTTTCAGAATGATGTCATGTTCATTCTACAAGATGAAATAGACATTGTGCCCAACTTTCAAGATAACATCAGTGTACTTGGGCCCCGTACTTGCTATGAGCAACCAGATGGAACACAGGGGACCATTCCAGACAACCCTGGCATCTGTCATTTTGTCTGGGAACACTGTACTGATGTCAATTGAGTTCTTCATCACCTCAGGCATGCAGGTGCCACGGTATCAGCACAGAAACTCTTTATTGGTGTTCCAGAGGTGGTTGTCATTGGACAGACATGCAACTATGAAGGATGCATTCCTGACCAGTCAAAAGTTTCAAAAATCACCTCTTGGCCCAGCCCATGTCAATCCCGCACAGAGGTTCGAGCCTTCTTGGGTACCACAGGCACTGTCCACAATTGGATTCATAACTATGCTAAGATTGCCACCCACTTGTCGAGCTCACTCATGAGGCCACCCCTTTCATGTGGAATGATGCTGTGCAAGCAGCAATGGACTGCCTCAAGTTCACCATTGCCTCATCCTCTGCTATTCACCCCATCAACTATTCATCTCCCACCCCTGTTGTTCTCACTGTCAACTCATCGCATATTGCTGTGGGCTTCATCCTCTCCCAGGATGGTCTGGATGGCCAGTGATATCCCTCTCAATTTGGCTCTATCACATGGAACAATCATGAGGCATGGTATTCACAAGCTAAAATTGAGCTCTATGGCCTTTTTCGGGCACTTTGTGCTGTCAAGGTTTGGATTATTGGAGTGAAGAAGCTGGTCATTGAAGTCAATGTGAAATATATCTGAGGAATGCTCAATAACCCTGACATACAGCCTAATGCTGCAATGAATCGATGGATCGCAGAAATTCTCACCTTCAACTTCAAGCTCAAACATGTTCCAGCTTTCCGTCATCAAGGACCTGATGGTTTATCCAGGAGAAGGAAGGGCAAGAAGGATGAAGAGGGCAGTTGGGAATTGGAGGAGAAGGTAGAAGAATGGATGGATGAGGTATTGGGTTATGGAGTTTGGATTGCTGGAGGATTTATAGGGAAAGCAGCCACATTTCAGAAGTGTGGGGAAGGAGAACATGTGATGATGCTCACTGCAACAACAATTGGCAAAGGCAACATCCAGATCCCAATCAATAACAAGACGAAGCAGCATGATGACAAGCTAATGCACATTCAGCACTTTCTTACCACTCTATCTATTCCACCTCACATCTCTGACTCACATTGAGCCCACTTTGTCAAATGTGCAGCAGAATTCTTCATCACCAGGAACTGTCTCTGGTGCAAGGAACCCCATGGGTGACACCAACTCGTTCTGTTCCCACTGGACTGCCTCCACATCCTGTGCACAATGCACGATGAGCTTGGACACAAGGGCATCTTCGCTACAAAATGGACTATTACAGACTGCTTCTGGTGGCCATCCCTTGCCGACGATGTCACCTGGTACATCAAAACCTGTCATCAGTGCCAGACCCAGTCCATGGAGAAGGTTGTTCTTCCACCCATAGTTGCAACACCTGCCCCACTATTCTGCAAGGCACACATTGACTCAATGCACATGCCATCTGCCCAAGGCTACTCATACATTGTGCAGGCTTGCTGCTCACTCACCGGATGGCCAGAATGGTGCAAGTTGAAGAATGAAACAGGACGAACAATAGGGGTCTTTCTGTTCGAGGAAGTACTATGCAGATGGGGAGGACTCAAGGAAATTGTCATGGACAATGGGACACCCTTTGTTGCAGCACTCGACTATCTCGCAGACAAGTATCACATCCAGCATATTCGTATTTCAGCTTACAATTCAAAGGCTAATGGGATCGTTGAGTGCTCGCACTGCACCATCCGTGACTTGCTCATCAAGGCATGTGAGGGTGATATCACCCAATGGCCCACTTTCATGCCGTACATCTTCTGGGCTGACTGTGTTACTACCTGCAGGTCAACCGGACACTCGCCATACTACATGACCTATGGTGTCGAACCTTTGATCTCACTCAACATCATCAAAGCCACCTTTCTCACTTCCCCCATTACTAGCCATCTATCCACAGTGGAGCTCATTGCTGTCCGCTCACATCAGCTTGCCAAATGAGATCACAACCTTGATGAGATCTGGACGCAGGTCATACAGAGCTGCTACCAGTCCATTGCTGACTTCAAACAACATTTTGCCCACACCATCCACAATCATGACTTCGCTCCAGGCTCACTCGTCTTGATACTCAACAAGAAGATTGAGCCAGCATCAAATGCAAAGTGCTGTCCATGCTATTTCGGACCTATGGTCATGATCTCCCATGCTAACCCTGGCAGATTGTACCATCTTGCCAAGATCAATGAAACTCTTTCCAGACTCCGCTTCACGGCATTTCACCTTATTCCATACCATTCCCGTTCACCCACACATCTCTCAATCACTGAATTCATCGATCCCACCAACCTTGCAGGCCTTGCTGAGGAAGATGCTTAAGTTCGCCAGCAATCAAGGACAGTTGCAATTTGAAGTGTGAGGAAGGTGTAAGAAACACAGGTCGTCCACACACTGATCTGAGCTGACTCTAACACTGAATTGCATCACAAATGGTCTCAACCACCCTCAATGCAGTCACACCCACCATGACTACTTTCTCCCTCATTGATACACCCCACATCCACCTTTGTTCCCTTGTTTCTTTGTACTTTGCTACATCATATCCCCAGTCAAAGGCCCTTGAGCCACCCATCAGTATGCCACCCATTGTAGTATATAAACCCCCATGTATCACTGCCTGAATAAGGGAATAGATCCCCAGTCTCCATCTAACATATCCAGCTTGATCTGCTCTGACACAAAGTAGCCCACCAACACCAGTATATCAGATCCTCTGCTCTCTCATCACCCTCACCTCTCTACACTATCATTTGGCTAACACCTTCCCCTTTAGAACTCATCACACAGCCACTCGTTCTGATCTCAAAGTGGAACGACTCCCTACATGTTCAGTAAAAGCAAGGCCTCCACCCTTGTCCCACACTGCCCATTTGATCTAAAGATTGATCTGGAAGAAGGTACATCCCCTCTGATAGGCACCACCTACTCCCTTTTCCCATCCAAGCTTGGGTCTCTTCGAGCGTTCCTCAATGAACACCTCACCATGGGCTTTATCTACCCATTGTCCTCTGCTTACACCACTCTGGTCCTCTTTGTCCACAAGAAGGATGGTTCACTCCACCTTTGCATTGACTTCCAAGGCCTTAACAAGATCATGAAGAAAGACCGCTATCCACTCCCCCACATCTCTGATCTCCTCGACACTCTGAGCCACATAAAGATCTACACCAAGCTCAACCTCTGGCATGTGTATCACTTGGTCCGCATCACCGAAGGCGACAAATGGAAGACTTCCTTCTGGACGCACTATGGATTGTACAAATGGCTTGTCATGCCATTTGGACTTACCAACACCCCCACAGCTTTTCAGTGGTTTGTTAACTCCATCTTTGCAGATCTCCTCGATGTCTCTGTGATCATATACTTGGATGACATCCTCATCTTCTCCACTGACTGTGCATCCCACAAAGAGCACATCCATGAAGTTCTCCAGTGACTCCGAAAACATAAACTTTATGCCAAACCAGAAAAATGCGAATTTCACATGGACTCCATGGAATACCTCAGATACCAGCTCTCCCCTTCCAGACTGTTCATGTCCCCGGAGAAAGTAAAAGCCATCCAAAACTGGCCTGAGCCCCAAAAAGTCCGAGACATCCAGTCCTTCCTCAGATTCGCAAACTTCTACCAACGTTTCATTCATGACTACTCCAGTATGGTCGTTCTGCTCACCTGCCTCACTCACAAGGGTGTTCCATGGGACTTCAATGATGCATGTCACTCTGCCTTCCAGCGTCTGAAAGATGCTTTCACCTCCACTCCCATCCTCATCCACTGGGTTCCCGATGCCCCACTAATCATCGAGACCAATGCCTCTGACTATGTCATTGCTGGCATCCTTTCCCTCCAGTGCCCAGATGAAAAAGTCCAGCCTGTTGCATTTTACTCCTGCATCCTCTCCACTCTGGAGCTCAACTATAATATCCACGACAAGAAATTGCTTGCCATCCATAAGTCCTTCCAGACTTGGCGGCACTACCTTGAGGGTTCTGGCACTCCAGTTGACATTGTCACCAACCACAAGAACTTAGAGTATTTTGCTACCATGAAACTCCTGACCCACCGACAAGCCCACTGGTCAGAGTTTCTCTCCCAGTTCAACATGGTCGTCCATTTCTGCCCCGGATGCTTAGGTGCAAAGCCTGATGCCCTCACTAGATGCTGGAATGTCTATCCCAAAGAGGGGGATAGGGACTACACCCACATTAATCCTCACAATTTCCGCCCTGTCTTCACTCAAGAGCAACTTGCTGCATTCCTTCAAGTGACATATCTAGCAGCTCCAGTCCTCTGGGCTGGTTTGCTGTTTGATATTGAATCCCTTCACAGTGACATTCTCTCCACTCTCCCCTCTGATCCAATCACCTCCATTCACCTGTCCACCTCTGAACCCTCCGATTCCCGTTGGACCATTGACTCTGAAGGCTTCCTACACCTGGATGACTGTATCTACGTCCCCGAGGCCAATGACCTTCATTTTCATGTCCTCCAGTACAAACACAACCATCTGCTCTCTGAACACTTTGGACAAAACTGGACATTAGAACTCATCTGCCAAGAATACACCTGGCCAGGCATTCAGACCTTCATCAAAGAATATGTTTCCTCCTACACCTCCTGTGCCTGTGCCAAAGTTCCCAGACATAAGCCCTATGGGCTCCTCAAACAACTCCCCATCCCCAAGAAGCCTTGGAACTTGATTTCCATGGACTTCATCAAACAACTCCCCACCTCCTCTGGACACACCACCATCCTAGTCATCATCGACCACCTATCAAAGCAATGCATATTCATCCCAATGGATGACAAGGTAACATCTCTGGAGTTGGCCAAACTCTTCCTCCTCCACATCTTCTCCAAACATGGAGTTCCCTCACACATCACCTCCAATCAAGGCTTGGAGTTCATCTCCCATTTCTTCCACTCCCTTGGAAAGGCTCTCAACATCTGGCTCCATTTCACCTCCGGTTACCATCCAGAAGGTGACAGTCAGACAGAGTGAATGAACCAAACTCTGGAACAATACCTTCAGATCTATTGCAACTACCAGCAAGATAACTGGTCTGAACTCCTGCCCCTCATGGAGTTCACATACAACAATGCTTTGAATGCTTCCACAGGTGTTTCCCCATTCTTTGCCAACAAGGGTTACCACCCCAACATCACCATCCATCCCGAATGAGATCTTAGCTTCACCCAAGCCTGAGAGTACTCCATAGACCTCGACTCCCTTCACAAATTCCTCCAACAGGAGTTAGCTGCTGCCCAGGAATGGTACCAGGGATCCACAGATGCCAAGCGAACTCTGGCACCAGACTTCAAAGTCGGTGACCAGGTTTTCATCAAGGCTAAGTATTTCCACTCTACACATCCATCCAAGAAACTCTTCAAAAAGAATCTAGGACCATATCCCATCATAGCTCAAGCTGGCTCCCTGTCTTTCACACTTCAGCTTCCAGAAAGCATGAAGTTCATTCATCCAGTCTTCCATGTCTCTCAACTGAAACCTGCTACTCCTAACACCATCCCCAATCACACCCAATCCCCTCTGCCTCCAGTCAAAGTCAATAGAGAACTGGAGTACGAGATCTCCAAAATCCTTGACTCCAAGATAGATCACAGATGACAAAACTGCAAGCTGCTGTATCTGGTCAGATGGTCTGACTATGAAGGAACTGACGAAGAAACATCCTGACTCCTTGCCACTGAGCTTGGTCATGCCTTGGAACTCATTGAAGAGTTTCATCTCCAGTATCCGGACAAGCCCAGACCTCACTCCACTTGATCCGGTCAACATGCTGTACATTCCCATCATGAGGTACAGGTGGCAAGACTATACTACGCTACATTTGTTTCTCAACTCCAGACTCTGGCAGCCCTCCTGCTGCCTCATCCTTCAAGTCCACCAACTCCTCCACCACCTCCTCCACTTCTCCTTCCTCTAGCTCCCCTTTGCTCTCTGATTCCTCCCTCCTGTAAACCTCCTCCACCTTCAGGAAAATGAGCTCCTCCAGGAGCCCGTTCTGCTTCTTCACAGCATCCCAGAGTTCCCAGACCACCCCCATGATCAACTGGGCACACTGCATCCAGTCATTCACCTCCTCTTCTTCCTCTGTCTCCTCCGATCTTGCCTTCTTCCACAGTCACTCCAAGCCCTTCGCCTTTTTCTTCCTTTTTTTCTCCACTCTTTCTTCACCAGGCTGCTCGCACTTGGCCTTGGCCTTGCAGCAAGCCTCACAGGAGGTGGACTTGCCAGAACTGA
Organism: Binderoboletus segoi; assembly: GCA_038089175.1. Lineage (NCBI taxonomy): Eukaryota > Fungi > Basidiomycota > Agaricomycetes > Boletales > Boletaceae > Binderoboletus > Binderoboletus segoi. The sequence goes on along the minus strand of JBBPKF010000183.1, from coordinate 1 downwards.
G